>JAMKCH010076675.1:0-46329 GCA_023653785.1 Ophioderma brevispina | reverse complement strand
CATCAAGAAGCTCTCTTCTCGTCCCACAGTAGTTTCGCTCTGGCCGGACAAACACCCGGGCACCTCTCTCGGCGGTACCCTCGCTACATTCTCGTGCGAAGTGTCCAGTCTTCCTGACATTAAAGCATAATGGGGGTCCCGGTGGGGCTTTGGGCCACTCTGCCGGAATAGTTCCATGTCTCCTTCTGTTGCCGTACCACTGCTCCGTCCTCATACCCGTTAGGCGATTCGCCTTGGCTTGCTTCGCGTCTCGTTGGCCACCTCGACCTCTCTCTTACAGATCTTTTCAGCTTTTTTTTTTCCCCCCCTTCCCAACACATGCTTGCCATCCTAGCTGCCGTGCATCCATCTTCGCCCTTTAACTTGGCAGACAAATCACTGTCGTGGTTTACTGAGACTCAACCATCTCGTGTCACCAGCCTACTCTCGACTTCTCACTACGGGGAACCACGGCCTGAGCCTGCCGGATTGCCTCCTCTAATGTGCCATGCCTCGCCTTGAACAGATCCTTCCGGATGACCGAATCTGCTATTGCTCTTTGAATACCCTCTTGCCAACAAAATCTCTAACCTTGCTTCTCAGTCTGCGGAAACGCTAGCGCCGTTAGTCTCTTTATTTCCAACCTAAGGCATGAAGACTCCCTCCCGTCCTCTCTTCTCCCGCCGCTGCAATTCTTGAAAGTAATTGTCGGCACACTTCTCGCCCTGACTGCCTTCTCATCACGTCCATCATTTTCGCAAAGGTCATCTCCTTCGGGTTACGTCGTTATTGCTCAGGCAGACAAAGCTCCCCCTTGCAACAAGTAACACTGATATGTCGCTGCCGTATCAGTCCATTTATTGTATTCCCTACACTCCTCGACATGATAGTCGAAACAATCTTCCCGGTGTTTTCCCGTCGTAATTTCCAAAACCTTCTTGTCATATTGCGGCTCCATCTCCATACCCGGCTGCAAAATCTGCTGCACTCGTGACCCTCTTCTCCCTCTTCAACGGAGAGGTGTTCCAACAAGTCCGGGTCACCAATACCTTGGGTCTGTTTATCTAGAGCGTCTTACCTTCCATATCCTCCCATCTCCCGCCTGCTTCCCTCTCACATGCGGTGGCGAGAGTTACTACCTCTATCTGTAATTACTATCTTCCATTCGCATCCGTGTCAACAAGGACACTAATTCGCCCCCACCACGCGCTTTCCATATGCAAATGTGACGGTGTTCTCATTCCTTCCCTGTCAGTCGAGTGAGTCCTACAACCCGCTCTCTCTATGCCAACCGGCTGGTCCACGTCCGCCATGCTCGCGGCCGACCCAATCTCCCTAACTCTCTCCTTCCTTGCTGAGCGCTTGTACTCCTCCACTCTTCATCCTCCGTCTCACTGATCCTCGCCCATCCATTCCAATTTCCAATTTATTATTTCCATACAACAATACATCAAACGACCATCAAACACACAAACATATGGAGAGTAGCTGAGCCATTTAGGCCTGAAATAAACCTACCCTTAAAAAAACAAGCATTTTATAGCAAAATCAATGCAACAAACTCTATACACGAATCCGACGGGGATGCCTCGAAAGGACACCCTCTATGTCGCCGCATTACTGGGGGCATACATACTGGCACCAACATACAAACACACAGTACACATACGCCGCATATTGCCTTTACGAGCTTAACGGCACGAAATAAAGAATTTACAACCTAACCTTTTTCGCAATTTTTTAAACAATTTTCACACCGTTTATTTATATGGATTTAAGGAAGGATGCTGTAGGAACTGGCCTAAACTGGATTCCAGGGCAAGTGTCCCTTACTGTTGTAAAAATTGAAGGTTATCTCGCACACTTTTCGAGGTGACTGAGAAATGAACTCGTATATGGTTGATACGTTTAACATTGGTAATAACAGCCGCGTGAGAAAAATCTTTTCGTAAAATTCAAACACCCAGACAAAATAAAGTAACAACCGAATGTTATATATTCCGTTACTTGAAAAAAATTGAATAGTTTTCCCAAAGACCGATGGTATTTGCTGAAACACGTGACATCTTCCGATGCGTGTGTTGAAGTTTTAGAAAGACCGCTTCCTTGCTCATGTGATCGATTTCGGAGCTCTTAACACAATTAGCTCGTTTTTTGCATGGAAATGTGCTAACGCTTACGGCTTGACTATCAGTACCAGAAAATGACCACGAGTTACAATGTGGGATTTAGACTGAAATGGATACGATGATTATTTCAGGGGGGTAGGACATGGCAACCAACAGCAACAGCAAAATCAAAACGGCATCACTTCTGGGTGCTAATCTTTTCAAAGACTTAACGGTATGAGGGGCTCTTACGCATATCGAACGGTTACACACATTCTTGACTAAAGACTAGGCCTGGTCCACGATATTTAAATCTAATGACCGTTATTGGTAATTACATTATTTTTGCTCGGGGTTAATCCACTAACCCCGACGGATTTTACCAGTTAATAATTTTTTCGTAATTTATCAAGAATATTCCTAAGATCTTTTGAACAAAGGTTTAAGAGATGATTTTTTAATTTCACTGGGACCGTGAACTGCCATAGTAATGCACGTAGCAGTTTCCACCACAATTACCGTTTGGAAGCCCCAATGCCCAAAAATCGATCAGAGTCGTGTCCTACCCCCCCACCCCCCTAGATTATTTTGGTTTTTACTGTACATGAATTATGTACGTGTACGTGACATGTGGACTAAATTTTTAACCATGTTTTAAATGGAATTTTGTGAAAACAACAATCGTATTTAAAGGCAACGAATGAAAATATTAAAATAAAAATAAAATAATTCATTCCAACCATTCTCAGATAGCTGGCAGATTCGGTGGTGGTTTTCCCATTTGGGAACAGATTCATATGGTACGGCTGCAGACATATCACCTTCTTCATGTGTCATGGAGCATTTTTACACAACGCATTCGTTTCCATTTTTGTAACTTTTATCGGCTAGTTGTGCAGCCAAGATATTTACATTTTTTTTTCCTTAGCCGCCCAAGATGAATCTACAAATGATACCAGTGAAATAGTGTTGATTTTTGTGCCGTCAGAACTGATCAAAATTATCGATTCTTTGTGGTAACACGTACACGTAAACGCGGTGTATACCGAGATGCATAAGATGCCCCCCCGTCATGGCGGATGGTGAGTGCGCCGCCCACGGAGTAGGGGCGAAAATAGTCGCCGTCGGATTCGTGTATAAACGAAAACAACAATACATGACCGCGCTCAAGACACTAATTAGTCATAAGTTTGCATACTGTCTTGTTTTAAGTTGATTGCCGAAAATGTTTTACCAGATCTGGATTCTTTTAGTAAATTTGGCAGTGCTTCCCAAAGAATAGGACCAGTATTTGGGATGGCGTTAGCGGCAAAAGATTTCTTATTATTTGTCAAGTTGAGGTCATTGGCGTGTCTTGTAGGGTAGTCGGGAACATCAGATCGTTTTTGGTGAATATTTTTTGAATGTCACGGGTAGGATCATTTATGGAAAATCTGAACATGAACACTCCAAGTTCCAGTTTATACATATCTGTACCAGTAGAAAATTTGTTTTGCAAATAAGGGTCGAGTATGACTTCTGTAGTGACTATAAGACAGATCTTATTTCCCATTTTTGAAGTTTTTAACACAGAGTTTATTATCCAGGTCGTATTGCAATTGTTAACCCCTAGAGAATTTCCATAGCTGAGATACGGTAAAATTAAAGTACAATAGAGTGAATGTAAACACGTATTGGAATAAAGTACTTGAGTTTATTTATGACACCAATATTTTTTGATACTGTTTTTGATATACACTCGATATGGTTTTTCCATGTTTAAGCACTCCTCAATTACACACACCCAAAAATTAGTAGCTTAACTCTTTCACGTATGGTATTATTGAAAGTGATGTT
This sequence comes from Ophioderma brevispina, assembly GCA_023653785.1. Lineage (NCBI taxonomy): Eukaryota > Metazoa > Echinodermata > Ophiuroidea > Amphilepidida > Ophiodermatidae > Ophioderma > Ophioderma brevispina. The sequence continues at coordinate 42,406 of JAMKCH010076675.1, read as the reverse complement.
TAAGTCTTCCTGTGTTTTTGATGTCATATGAGGGTTTACCCAAGCAACATGTATTTGTTTGTTTCTGGCATTTATAATGATAGTTTGTTTGCCTTGACCAATTATTCAATTCTTGTAATTCTTTATTACTACATAATTTTGGCTATTGATGTCATTATGCGAGTAGAGAAAGGGTGTCATCGCAAAATTATAAAGTCCCAAGTACATTTGAAGTATACATGATACATTTACATACAAAATAACTATAGTGGGCCCAATATTGATCCCTGAGGAACCCACAACCTATTTTTTTAACGTCTGAATTACAATTATTATAAAAGAAACATAGTGAGTTCGATTAACTTAAGTAGTTCTTACACCATTCAAGGACTACACCACGAATCCATAATTCGCTAGTTTTGTCATAGAGTATCTCATGTATCAATGGTATCAAATGCCTTTAGATAAGTCTAGGGAATATTCCTATTGGTAGTTTGATTTTTTTTCGACAGCAGTATTAACTTCATCTACAGGTCGGGCAATAGTCCATGTAAAGAGTAACCCCGATCATGAAGCATATGTGGGTCAGATTAATCATGTGCCAATGGTTTTAATTAATTTCAGTCTGCTAAATAGTTATTTACAATGAATTCCTGAAACACCGCAGACCTAAGAATATGTTTTCCCACTTTGAAAAAAATGTTAATTCCGAAATAATAGACATTGCCTGATGCTAATTCGCTGACTGATCTGTGTAACTCATTTTGCTAAGCTTTTTTTTAGGCAAAAAAAGTTATTCGAATCAGGAACGAACTCGATGGTATTCAAGTACATATCATGTATCAGGTTTAATGGTTACAATACGCTTGTAACTATTACAGAATTCAATGTATTCGCCCCTGTTTCCGGCTCACACTCTTATGGAGATTATTTTGTCAACACTAACAAGTCATCCATCTTTAGACACAATTCCATTCTGGCTGTTTAAAGATAACATCAATATTTCATTGAACCCCTTACTGCTATTATTATTAATCATCATTATCATCAGCGGTGTTTTCCGTCGAGGCTTCGAGAGGCGGTTGTACCGCATTTCTCAAGTACGCCACCCTTGATAAAAATATCCCAAAATTACACCGTCCGGTATCCAACATCAGTTACCTCTCACAGATTATGGCGAGCTTGCTTGCGCCCAAATAAACGAGCATTTGAACCAAAATTCTCTTCTTGAAAAATTCCAATCGTCTTATAGAGCAGCCTAGTACCGAAACGCTTTACTCTTTCAAACAATAGTGTGAAAGCTCTAGACAACAACAAAGCTGTGGCCGTCGTGGTACTTAGATCTATCTGCTGCTTTCGATACAGTTGATCATCAAATATTTCTCAATCGTTTCTGCAATACTTTCAAAATATCTGCGCTGTGTTGAATTGGATTAAGTCATATCTGCAATCGTTCTTTTTGCGTTTGTCCATGGCGATACTTCTTCATGACCTTAACAACTTGATTTTTGGTCTCCCCCAGGCTCTGTTTGTGTGGGGGGCCGTTGTTTTTACCATTTACACTTACTATATTGGGGTTATCATTCGCAAGCACAATCTTTGTTATCATATGTATGCGGATGATACCCGCTTTACTTACCTTCCGTTTCATCCTAAGGAAGCCAAATGCTGGTGACAAGCAGCGGCCTAAGCTGTCTTCATGTTATCGATGACTCATGCGTGATTACCAAAACAAACTGAAACTCAATCACGAGAAGTCCGAATTTTTTATTGCCGCCTCGGCCAATAATCGGAGAAAGACAGTAAGATCTGCCTGAGGATTGGTCAATGTTATTCAGACGTCAGCAAAGATTAGAACCTTGGCGTTTGTTTTGCACTTCAATCATTATCCATGACTGATCATGTAAAGTCTGTGTCAAGTCGGCCAATTTCCATCTCAGATGTATTTACAGAATTCGCCGTTATATAACAGTTGATAGTTGCCATCATCTTGTTCCCGCGCATTAATTTTGTCTCGTCTTGATTACGCTAACGCACATCTTCCTGGGAATTTCGGTCGACGCCGGAAGCGTTTGCAAAAAGTCCAAAATAGAGCGGCGAGGATAGTGTTCAAGCGGAAGGCTCCATCCGTCAGTGCCTTTGCTTAAACATCTCCATTGGCTGCCCATTGGAACAGAGAAGTATGTTTAAAATTCTGCTTTATGTTTTTTTAAAGCTGTGAATGCTAGTTCGTCTTATCTCCCAGAGTATATGCGCATCGGAGATCTAATAGATACAACTGCGCCATTGACGATGATACACTTCTACTTTTGCACATTCCCAGGACCATCAGGGGTTATGGCGATCATCGTTCCATGCCCGCTGCTCCTAGACTTTGGAATACGGTCCCTTCATTTATCCGTTTTCCCCTTCAGTTTCCTGTTTTTAAAAAGCGTCCTTAAACTATTTATTTCCGTTGAATATGTTGCCTCCGCCCTCCGCCTTCGGGGTTTCGACCTTTTTAAAAATTAAGCGGCACGGTGTTATTTATTTTTCTTTATTTTTTAAATGTGTGACGTCCTGATATGAAAACAGACACACTTTATTGCATGATGTTGTAATGTGTGGGGATGAGGTTGTGTATGCGTTGTGTAGGTTGTATGGTGTGCATTATGTGTGTTGTGTGTTGTGTTAAGGGTGCGTGATTGTATTTTAATTATGTGGTGTGTGCATCGTGTATTTTTAGGTGTCGGTTGTGTTTATATATTTATAGGCCTATTGTGAGGGTGTGGTGTTGTGGGTTGGGGTTGGGGGGGTGCTTGTGTGTGTGGCTTGTTGGGACTAAGGTTTAGCTATTAGGTGTTGATTTTAACTTGTAATTTGTAATTCTACTATTTTATATATACATTAGATGAGGCTGGTCTCGCCTGTAATTGTTTATGTCCAGCGCTTTGATCGCTTGAAATAGCGCTTAATAAATACCTGTTAATTATTATTATTATTATAGTTGAATGTTTTTGGCTAAACCAAATTGTTTTTCATTTAAAATTCATTGGTATTATGTAGTTCCACGCACCTGTTGAATACAAGTCTTTCAGAAATTGTTTCCGAAAAACACTGTAATAGCGATATTGGAACGATAATTTGAAAATATATTAGTATCAGACTTTTATGAATTGGTATAACTTTGGCCATTTTTATATTTAATCGGGAACAATTCCTGTTTAATGACAATAAATTACATCCAGTGTTTTAAACAATTTCACTTTTTTTTTTTTTTTTTTTTTTTTTTAATAATGAATTTCCCAATATTATCGTGACCCGCACCTTTATTGGGCTTAAATTTTTCAATTATCTCATTATATCATTCAAAATGAACCATTGTTTCCATCATACATACTACTAGATCGCACATCATGAAGGTAATAATAGCTCTTGCACGTGTTTTGAAATGTTTTGATGCAAGTTTGGGCCCTACACTTACAAAAAAAAATCATTAAATCTATAGAAATGACTTTGGCGTTGCTTATAATATTATCCCTTCATCTTTGAATTTACAATGTAGTGACTGTTTTTTACCTTTACCAATAATATCCATTAATTTCTTCTTTCCACATCTCTTTCATATATTTTTTGATTTTTCAAATTGGTGAAAAAATACATTCCTTAGATTTTTCGTAATAAGCATACTTAATTTGTTTTTGAAAGTTTAATTTCCTGTACATTTTCCATCGGCTGGACCGAAGATATTGTTTGTACAATTTATTTTCCTTATTAATACTCTTTAGCAAACCTTTATTGATCCATGGTGATGTGGTCCTTTTTTCTCGAATGGTATATCGTTTGAGTGGAACACACTCATCATATGTGTTTTTTAAACGTTTTAAATAATTTATCATAATCAATCAATTTGGATCAATTGTTTTATCCAAAATTTCGGGCCATTTAACATTGTGATGTTTTTGTTTGAATTTGTTATGTTAGCATCACAGTAATTTCTTTTATATACATATCTCATTTACGTTGTATGGTTGACAACATCTAGGTTGGTTGACAGAATAGTTGGTAAGTGATCACTATATCGGTTACTAATATAGTGGATTGACTTAGACATTTTCATTATTTTGTCAAAATAGTTATCAATGACAATGTACCTTGAAGTAGCAGTAATTCGTGTTGTTTTAAATGTAGTGGAACATTGAATATGATAGATTAACTCAAGATATTCACGAGTTTGTCTATCAATATCTGCTTTCAACAACTCAAATATTAAATCACCCTTACATAAAAATAATTTCTTCTCTGAGCTAAGTCGCTAATAAAAGGTTCAATATCTGCAATAAAATTGGCAATAGGAGTGGTGAATCTAATCAATAACTCCAACAACGACAATTCTGTATCTTTACATTTCCATTTCAACGAAGCAAGATTCAAAACTTGAGTTTGCTTGAGCACAAGTCTGTCTTAATTTGTAATTAAATTGCTGAGATATTATACCACAACATACATATCCCCCCTTTTCCCGTCAATTCTATTTGTGTACTCAATATTGAATCCATCAATGTGGGTAAATATCACTTGGTTTATCTTTTAAATGGTTTCTGAATGCCTATCACATTAAAATCACCTCCAAAGATTTAATACCTTCATTAAGAGAATCAAATTTTTGGATAGGCGTCTGTATTAATTCTTGGAGCAGTTGAATAGTAACCATACGGCCTCGCGATTTTGTTTAAACTAAAATTTCAGGGGTTAAATAAGAACACATATGGAGATTGTTGTCACTACTAATTACAAAACCATCGTTGTTAATCCTTATTTGTTGAGCTAAGAATCAAAGCGTAGATGGTTGAAAATCATGTCATCATATTTTTGGAAATCTACACCATCGGGATTTTGGAACCTAGGAGATTCGTTTAAATCATTTAACTGCTATCCATATCAAAGTTTGGGTCTATTGTATGATCATTACTACAATGTTGACACATCCAATCCCTGGAATCCCTGAATTTTTAGTTGTTTAGAGGCTTCCCTTTGTACATTTTGGTGTAATGATCCATTAACAATTTTTTACAGCAAATTCCTTATGACAGTTTTTCACAATTTTTGTACACACAATACATGTTTCTTGAGGTTTTGAGCGACATCACGACACCCTGAGGACTAAAAACACAGCTCAAGACAGACAGACAAACAGCAAACACAAACTAGTAAAAAGTCCAATTACACCATAAAGGAATGTGCAAAGAAAAAAAGCAAAAGAAGACACCCAAGAAAAAGGGATGTCACACCAAGCCCCCCCCGCGCCCCCCGACAGGAGCGCGAGCCCAGCACTCAATGGTCTAGGGGGGTGGCTGCCGCAGAAAACGATAGCCCCTCCCACACCCCCCTGGCAATGGCTAAGGGAAGTAGCCCCACCCCCTAGGAAACCCCAAAAAGATATTTATCTGAGGTCACACCGCCGCCCGCATTGAGGGACGGGGCGAGTGGGAAATCGGCACGATGAGGCTCCCCCACTGAGCCCCCCCCCAACCAAAAGTCAAAAGATCAAAAAAAAAAATATTATCGAAACAGCCCAGGGTCATCCCACAGCCACCCCCACTGTCCGTACACACCCCCTCCTTTCACTTTCCCAAAACTGACGACCGAAACCAAGTCCTGGCTCAAGCACAGAACATAATGTCAATACGCATGACCACTCCCCCCCACTGAAACCAAAAAATAAAATACCACAGTTATCTCAAAAACGTCCCTACGTAATGCCTGGTTGAAGATTGATGTGTATATGAATTGACACAAGCAGTCTTTCTCATTTGTTTTATTCATTCCTCTTTGTTTTGTGTAATTTTTTTTATTTAATATTATCCTCTCTCTATATATATCTATCATATCTCTATATCTCTATATAATTATATCTATCTCTATGCATATCTCCATTACCATACACCCCCTCCATACATATACCCATCTACACACTCCACCCACTACCTACACACCACACCTCCCTCCACCTATACCTATATCCATCATACTCTATACATAATATATATATATATACATATATATATATACATATATAACATCATAGTAAACAGTTATTATTTACAGTTATGACATCTTTGGAATTAAGAGTGCTCAATCCCATATATACATAACATATATATATAATTATATATATAGATATATATAGATATATATATATATATATATATCATCATAACCGTTAATTCAATTAAATTTACTTCTATGTGCAAGTGGTTTTTGTATGATATTTTAACCAGGTTGATATCTATTCCTTATAGTAGGCTAGTAAATTTTGTTCCAAAATTGATACCAATGTGCACCTACTCTACATAGTAACCGTAGTACACAAAAGTTTGTCCATAAATCAATGATTTTTGTTTTATCAATACTTTTTGTTTAAATAGCACATTAACAATTTATGGTACCTTATCAATGTATAAATTTTGTTCGCAAAATGGTGTTTTTCAATTTAAACACATATAATTGGATAGAGCAATTAAATTATGTACATGTAGCCTGTTTGACATGTTCCAAAAATTAATTTGATTTGCCTCTCCACACATTAGTGCACATTTATGAATTACTTTCCTATTAATAACAAACAAATAATTAGAGTCCCCCCTTCCAAAAGAATATATATCCATATATATATATTATATATTATTGTTTGTTGCAACATTTTATACATCTGTTATCCAGCACCATCCTGGTCTGGGTGAGCGGCTCGCGGTTTGTACTCTAGGAGGACTGCCGTTTTAAGCACGCGTATGCGAGTTATTTTTTGTTGTTCAGTACGCAACTATTGCAATAGAGGCGAGTCTACCTCGCTCTTGCTTCATCTTGGGTGGTAAATCATCAAGTAACGATTCTGCTCCCCCTTTTCAGGTTTTGATATTACCAATATATCTGCGATCGCTATCAACGCAAAACGCACAATAAAATAAAACAAAACAAATCACGCGGCAATTTGTCCATTACCCATTTTACAGGTCTTTGATGTCTAGGTTGAGGAAGTCTATGACAGCTACTTAGGATACCCTATCACTGGTCCATCAGAAAGCCCATAATTCCTTGCCATACATCTCTCATGATTTCAGCCAGATTTTCATTTTCCTTTCTTCTACATTATATATCGAAGATTCTGCTTTCTATCATGAATTTCAAGCATAACTATTTTTTCCTCCAGTGCATGTATCTTTTTATCATCTCTGTGAGAGAGTTGGCAGTTTCTTTTGTTCACTATCAATCTAATCTTGTAGCATGCATTCTGTGCATTTTCAATACCACTCATCTGTGTACATGTGTTTTTTAAAGCTTTGAATTCATCTCTCATTTCTTTGGATGCTCTTTTTATTTTCCGAGAGTTTATTCATTATTCCACCTTCTTTTCATCCATAAACCGATTTAAGCTCATCACAACATCAACTTTTACAGTAGCACTACGTGTTTGCTTGAGTTACATTAGTATTTACAATACCTTGGTCAATTGAAGCCGATGCCCCATGCTGAGGTTTTATGATCGCAAACCTCAATTGATTCTTTGTGTGTCCTAGTGGCGTGTATTGCCTACCCTCTGTAATCGCGTTCAGGTTTCTCGGGCAACCTGACTTCGGAATTGGCATTTGTAAGAGATACACACAAGATGTCATCACACTCATATGAAAATATTCACATCACATCAGGAATATTAGCAGGTCAAAGTAGCCAGGCAATGATAATCATAATTGAATATAATCCATCAACATCGCAGGTTCTTCGAGATCCTCACAGACACGTACCGTCTATTCATAGACCACATCGATTGTATATTGTGTGGTCCTAATACGTGTGTTGCATGCCTGTGTATCATTGTCCGTGTTTCCCGCCAAGTTCGACTTCTGGTTTTTTGACAGATTTACACGATATAAAGTCTAGAGAACATGGCAAATTATATCCCTTATTCCTTAAATATAATATTCATAATATGCGGAAAGATTGCATAACTTGTATAATTTATCAAAAATCTTGGTTTTCATCGGAGACCCGATACAGACACGCACTTCACTGGTTGAGCGCCCTCAATTCCTTCCCCTCGGCATCTGCCCGTCTCTTCCTTGAACTCTAACCGCTGCCGTATCTCTTTACTTCCCCTCTTCGAACTTTCTCCCGTGCCGTAATACTCCCTACTTTCACCTCGCCCCGTCCTCCTCCTCCCCCTGACTAAGTAACTGGTGACCGTAACTCCACCCCGATACCATCGTAGATACTCAGTACAGTACTCATCCGTTGACCCCCTTGTCCACATCCATCATAAAATGTCTCTCCGCCTCACGCTCACCTTGTCCAATATCTCCTTTACCACCGTCCTAGCAACAGAATCATCGCTGCCCGACCTCACTTCCTCACCCCGCTCAAAACACCATCCATATCGTCACGACAGGTCTCCTACCGCCTTCTTCGTGCCTTCCCTCCATGTCACTCATCGCACCGTCTCCCAGATCCCCGGCTCTTAAGCGCCTTTGCTTCCCGTAGCGTACCGCATCACTACTACTCCGTCACGCACACACCACTCCGATGTTCGCCTCCGCGCCCAGTATACACCCTTCGTCGCTTTCGCCACCCTTTTCAACCACAGCTCGGCACGTCGTCAATTAGGATCCCACTTCTGACACCAATTTGTAGCGGGACGCGGCCCCGTGAGCGCCCCGGAGTACTCGCGGGTAAAGTTGCCAAAAGGGGGGGGCGGAACCTTGCGTTCACCTTCTGAATGACCGCACGTGACTCGGTAATCATTTTCTCAAGTATTTTATTACAACCAGCCTAGCTTCGCCTTGTCGTCAGACTACATCACACCGTCAATTACCTGCCAGTTAGATACAGCAAACTGGCCTGTTCCCGCTACATCACATGGGGTGATGATCATCATCGTAAACCTGATCCGCAGTGGGGCGTCACGTTATTGGGCAGTACATGACCTCCGTTGCGGTCTTCGCGCGGATTGGCAACAGTTCTGACCTTTTCCACAGAGATCACGATTTTTATGACATGACTTTGCATAATTAGTTCTGACGTAATGGAAATTAATTTGTAGGCAGAGAGCTCTGGATAACCTTTGGGACTATTTGTAAGTAATACACTAAAAAAACAGGCAACTTCCAATCCCGTTTCAACTACCAGGGCTGAGTTCAGTAGCCCTTGATGTGCACCTGTTAAACAACACTGACCATCATTTCTGGGTATCATAAATCATGCATTATTTGCTAATGCAGGTTTTATTAGCTAATTGATATATTCCAAAGTGCAATAATAGCATTGTGTCTTACTCTATCGCCCCCCCACGCCGCACGCCAAGCCAGAACAAGTCACTGTCATCTCAGAACTCACTAGTAATTGTTATTCCTGAACAAAACAAATTAGTATTGTGTAATATTCACCAGATTTCCCCTGAGCTTTGAACCATATAGCCAAATGCCATCTGTTATAGTAACCTACTCTTGATCATCAATGAAAGGCCTGTTGTATAATATCATGATATAAATCTCAAGTGAGATTTTGAAGTATATGATTATGTTAGAGTTGCGGGTTTGCTACTTATACTCAAACCCCATTTTCCCCATGCTTTTAGCCGTATGGCATTTAGAGGAACAGCATGAATACCTCATGAAACCGAGTCGTACGTACGCATATGGCAAAATGACAATTCATCACCTAGTTACAACCATTGGGGCGCTTCTCTCTGCTTATCCTGCGGTCCTTTTAAAAATCATGGTAGGCCCTATAAAAAAACCATGTATTTGATACCGATACAGATCGCGATACAGACGTGAATAGAGGCACCACCTTTTCCCCAGGCCAGAGAAAAATAAATTTCTTCTGGGAACTAAGGTCTTTCGTTAATTTTTTGTGTGAAAATTGAGTTACATGATGCCTATCATGAGAATGTATCACAAAGTCTTACTGACACTGTACTTTTTCTTTATGTACAAAGAGATCCCATGTAATCAACAAAAAAAAATCTAGATAAAAAAAAATCTGCCTCAGTATTCTCTAATTCCAAAGATAGTTTGGGCAGCCTTGATTTTTTTTTCCTGGTAACGGCCGATTCCATGATACTGGAGGATTTCGCGGCCTGCTTTCCCCCCGAACTAAGGGTAACCAAACGACCGCTAAATAGGTGAATTAAAAGTCCACCCCCTACTCCACCTTCTCCATCCCCCCCCCCGCTCTTCAGAATTTCGAACCGATCTTTGAAGCAGAAAAATGGTTACGCCCCGTCAAAGAAATATGATTCCTTTCAAGTCAAACATCAAAATGTGGTGTCACTGGGGGAGAAATTGAACTTATTTTTATGTCATGTTTAGCGTGCATAAAGAGTCACAGATAAAACGACGCCGACGGGAAAGAAGAAGAAATAAGAAGGAAAATAGAAAAACCCGAGCCAAAAAGGAATAGATATCGGGCAGATAATATAAATAAGTGGTAATTGGGAGAAGCGGAGGGACACCACGAGAGGGAGTAGGTAGAGAAAAAAGGCGGGGGAAGTAATGCTCGGTACTGAGGGGATAAAGAAAAGCCGACGGGGGAAAGTTAGATAGTTAGAAGTAGGTAAGCGACGGGAGAAAAGGGGGGGGTAAAGAGGATGAAGTGGGGGGGAGAGGCAGGGCGCCGTGTAGGATACTGTGTCGGGGAACTGGAAAACAGGAAGAAATGGACAGAGAAATAAGGACGGTGGCAAGGACAAGGGAAAGAGACCGATAAGTAAGCAATGGAGAAAAACAGGTGGAGGCGAGTAGATATGAGCGTACATAGCGAGAAATGAGAGGTGTGATACGCGGAGGGACGAGTGGAGTGGAGCGAGGGAATGAAGAGAAGCTAGAGGGTAAAGGGAGAGGAGGATTTACAAAAGTAGATACATGTATATGAACACGGGGGAAGGGAAGGAAGACAAAAAAAGTGGGGTAGGAGTGAAATACTGGGCAAGTGAGCACAGAAGAAAAAAATGGAAGAGGGGGAATTAAAAATTAAAAAACCCAGGGAGAAGCACTAAGAGCACAAAGATAAGATACTAATGAGGGAGAGCTGTGCTAAGAAGGAATATGGTGATGCAGCGGGAATGGAAACAAGGGATGAGGGAGCGTGGAACGTAGGAATTATTGGAGGATAGGAATGTGATCGTAGTAGATAGAGTAAGAGTGGAGGGGAGCGTGGGGGGAGTGTAGGGTCCAGGGGGGGATGTATAAAAAAAAGATATGCGCGGCAAAATAGAATGGGAAATTGGATAAGGCCCGATTTCGTAAAGGTATGTAAGGGGTTTTAGCTGGTCGCATATCTGCGGTGAAAAAATACTAGAGGAGTCAGAAGGCAGTGCTCAAAAAGGCGGTGGGGCATACTGGAGGATGAATAGCAATGAAAGGTTGTAAAAAAATAGGGGCAGGGATATAATTTCCAAAAACCCAATAAGCAAATGGGAAAGACGGAAGATGAGGGGTAATATAGGCAGTGAAGAGAGTGGGAGATGGAAGGAAGGGAAAGTGAAAGGGAAGAGGGGCATAAGGGCGAGTGCCGGGGAAGTAGCGAAATTCACTGGCTATGCCACAGTGGCGAGTAGATGTTCCCTCATGGAGTCATAATTTTTGGTGGTGTTCGCCATACACTAAAATCACTCCACGTTTAGATAGTTTCCGGTAAAATAACAAAACCGGTGCGCTGTGAGCTGAGATATTGTAGTCATTTGGGGACCGATTTCCAGTGAGAGTGGATATTATAATAAAAGTGAAAGCGTATAGCTTGACCATCCACTGAGATTCTCTCGAAATTTTGAAATTCGATTCCGTGTAGAAACTAGGCCCTCGATTTCCGGCCCTGGTCGAAAGCGGCTATGATCGTAGGTGTCGGCTCAAATAGTGATGGCGCCCGGCCGTTCACATGCCCTTTTCTTAAAATTTATACTAGAATTATATCAAACAAATGTGAACTTTTGAAGATCATTAGTGACTTTTCAAATATTGTCCGCTGGGATGCACTCAAGGCAACTGGCACTATGTGTATTTTTCCGTGTATTTCAATGGATTGTTTATTTAGGTGTGCGCCCTCATCCGGAAACCAACGGTGGTTCAATGTACCACGGACAACGCCTTGGAAGTTGATATTCCCCTCTCAAGTGACAAGTGCCACTTAGTTAACTTATGTAGTTACTTTGCACTGACCATTACTATTTTCCTCCACAAGATTGTAAATTACAAACGAACAGCGGTGGACGTAGTCACGTACCGTGTTCCTTGACATGATTGAAGTGACTGAACACTGACTCCCTACATGACATGTTAAATTTGTAATGTATGCATGCATTACCCACTGGGCACTCACCTGTCACCATTGGTCACTCGAGCTCTGTCAACCATGTAACATTGGCCTGGTGGTTGGTTGACCAGTCAGTCCTTGTCAATTCCACCCCAAAGCAAGTGTCAGCAGTGTTTTCATGTGCACAATTATGATTATGTTGAATGCTGGCGAGTAAACTACTAACTTGAAATGTTTCTCGGCCCTATTTTCAGTATGGGCCATGTCCCATGACCATGAGATTTTAAAGGTTTAGATTTGGGCGTCCGCCTCCGCATGGTCGCAAAAGCTTGCCGCCGAAATTTTTTTCATATGTAAAAAAAAAAATCATTATTTGCATAAAAATCCGCTCATCACAAAAAATCAAGTTTTAATCATCAAAGACAGATGAAACTGGTACAAATACGCAATAAACACTCTAGAGTACATCTCAGTCCTCTGAACATGACATTTTCTGTGAGTGCCTTGTGATTGATTCGTCAGCTCTGGCTGGAAACCTGTGAACTTGCAAGTCAACCAATAAAAATGTATAATGAAATAAAGCCTCATGCCTTTTGAAAAATGTCCGGATTAAATCTAAAACTTTCATTCTCATGGCTAGGCTAAAGTATTATACAAATTACTACGTCATGGACTTAAGGGCGTGCTATTTTTCCGAGGTACTGGCTAAAAAAGTACAGGTCTACCACCCAGAACCCGAACACAAACAAACTTCTTTACAACATCGTTAGATCATATTGAAAAGCGCACCACTGCTTAATATAATTAACCTTAGTTGGGTCACTTGTATAGCGCTATACCAAAGCACACAAAGCCAGGCCCTGTGCCAAATTCTCGAATTACATTTAATTCTCATTTTGTTCATAATAATTTTGTAGACCCTTAGTACAATTTGTGTTGCAACATCGAAGTCCATATTAGCGAAAATGTCAGTGGTTTAGTTCTGACATCGTCTTTAGTACACTTGACAGTCTTAATATGCACAAAGCAAACCACACTTCTTCAAAACATTTCCCATCCATGACATCGTTCCATTATACCGTTTTGCTAGTTTCGATATTTCCTATTTCTCATTCACTTCACACGAGCTATCGGAACCTCGTGTCAGAGCGCATTGTTCTTCCCCTGATTGTACATGCACAACCCCGTGAAGTAATTGGTTGGAATAGATTACACGACAAGCATCATGCATGGTGTGACGTCGTAATTAGCCACGTCGTGCCTCGCTTTGTTTGATGGTTTGCGGGATTATTTAGCGTGTTTGTATCGCAAGGGAGTAGTGGTGCCCGGCGGTGGTTAACCTAGGCTCCTTCAGAAATATGTTGATGTCCGGTAAAAGTGTGTTCGTGCCCGAAGGTTGATGTAATATGACCAAGCCCGTTAGCTGGGCCATCTTCGGGATGTCCCCACACGGACCGAACTTTATTTGCCTCCCAGGACAAAACAATAAATCTAGCAAAAGTGGAAACATTATTTTGGGATTAGATTTTTCCAAAACCAACCAAAAATAATTGTTTCACTTCGCACGAGATTGGTTGTTTGTCTTGGGAGTGGAGAGGCAATAAAGTTCGGTCACGTGGTGACATTCCGAAGAATAGAATGGCCCAGCTCCCAGCTACAGGTACCAATTAGGGAAAATAGTGTGCCTTATTTTCCCCGATCTCTAACCATGTACATGGGATTTGTTTTTAAGCAATACAGCACATTTTTTTGACGACGCGCCCCCAATTTTCCAGAAATTTTGAGAGTTTTGCACAGTTGCGTTGATAATTGGCTAGTAAACAATACCAGTGAATGGTAGTAGAGCTCAATTTTCTCTATGTGTCGCAAAAGAAGGAAGTTTAGAATTGTAATACGGAGATCTCCGATAAAATTCAACGGCTCTGGAAACGTCCTTCCAAAATGAAATAGCCAGAAAATTACAACATTGATGTTTAATTTCATCCATTATATGTCAGTTAGAGGTCATTTTCGTGGGTTGGCACTCCTTCATCATGGACAGACACATAAATTTGGCGTTTCCAGTCCGCCATATAAAGTACAATCGGGTGATTTCGATTCTAATTACAAAATTGCATCTTTGATGACAAATACGCATTTTTGTCCCCGACGGAACGAGTTCAGAAGGGGGGGACTATGAATGCAGCAGCGTCGTTAAGGGCGACAATGATGTAACGGGTGGAAAAGAAGCGGGTTGAAAGTTCTCGACCTGATTAGATTTGGGCATAAAATATGCTAATAAAGTAATATAATTGCATAATTTACCAAAATTTTCCTGCAAGGCTTGGGTACAGGTTTTCTGGGCGGTTCCATAATGCGTATAATGATGTACTTGGGTGGAAGGAAGCGGGCTGAAGAGGTCTCGGCCTGATTAGATTTTGGCTTATTTCGGGCAAATGGCAAGTATGCAAATGAGCTAGCTAATTAATATGCAAAAGCAGTGTAATGGCTTTTATTTTTTTTATTTTTGAAAAAAACTGTACATTGGTACTCAAAATTCTGTGCATGCATGAAAGCCTTCATGGCACAATGCACTCTTTTGCAGTTTTGAAGTATTTATATATGTGGCTAACAAAACATGCAAATGAGCTAAATAAAGTATGGCGATTGCTATGTTGTTTCTCTGAAATGGTATGTCGGATAGGCAAATTCCTTCGGATACATGAGGAATACCATGCCATGGGAGGAGAGTGATGCGGGGAGTGGTGTTGGGGATGGGAGTGCGGGTGTTGGGGAGGGGGGGGTGGGGGAGAGAAGGGGTTGCGGGGCGTTGGGGGCGAGGGTCGGGGCGAAGGGGAAGGGGGGGGGCGGGTAGGTGTGATATCTGAGGGGTAGGGGCGAGGTCGGGGGAGCTCCGGGGGGAGCGCTTACACCCTAGGCTGGGGGGAAAGGGGCGGAACCGCGGGCGTCGGGAGTGCGGTCCGGGGCAAGGGGGGGGGGAGGGAGGGCCTATGGAGGGGGGGGGGTGGGGACACGGGGGACGGCGGGGAGCGGGGAGAGGGCGCTTATCCGGCGGGGGGAGCAGGAGGAGAGCACTCCGTTGGGAGGATGGGAGGGGGGAAGGAGCCGGGGGGGGGGGGGGGAGGGAGGGGGGGGGCAGGGATGCGGTGGGGAGTGCGGGAGGAGGGGGGGGGGGCAAGCGGTCTGGGGGGCGGGGGGGGCAAGGGAGGGGGGGGTAGGGAGGCGGGGAAGGGGGGTAGGGAGCGGGTGGGGGGCTCCGGGGGGCGGGCGGAGGGGGGGGGGGGGTGCTCTTTTCCCAAAGCCGGGGGGGCGAAGGGTGGGTGGGGACCGGGGCGGGAGGGGGCGCGGGCGGGCGGGAAGGGGGAGGGGGGAGGCTGGTGGCAGGGGTGAGGGGGGTCCCCCTCTTTCGACGATCCCACCTAATTCACTTTCACATTCCTGCCCGTCTCAACCACCCTCTCCCCCCCATCTCAACTACACCCATTGTACCAAACCCGTCCCCTTTCATCCTTCCCCTCATTTACCTCATAATCCCGCCAACTGACTCTCTGCCTCCTAAGGGTGGAGGGGGTGTGGGTGTTGAGGGGGTGGGTTGTTGCATGTGTTGGGGAGGGGGTGGAGTGTTGCTGGGGTGCTGGGGAAGGGGTGGGTGTTGCGGAGGTTGTGTTGAAGGGTGTTGGGGAGGGTGGGGTGTTGTAGGGTGATGGGGAGGGTTTGGTAGTTGCATTTATCACATATTAGTAATCGCCGAAATTCGGCCGGGGGACCTATTTTAAGCACGAGTAAATACAACTGGTACAATATCTCAATTTTTGAAAATTGGGGCGCTCTTCAAAAATGTGATGTTTATTGCCTTTTAAAATTGCACCTTACTGTGCTCTGCTGACAAAGTTGTAGGGAAAACAGTTCAAACTATTTCCTAGCCTAGGGCAAAAGCGCTGGTAATTGAATGCAGCCAATAAATAGCATGATTACATTCATACATACATGAGGGGTATAATATGACTTTGATTCAGAAGCAAGACTGTGTATACGGACACGGGTATCGGTATTGCGTATACGCGCGCATCCAGGTCGACGATAGGTCCATATGGAATGAAAGCTTTAGAGTTGCGCTACCGCCCGCCATGGGTCCAAAAACCCTGCGCCGAAACATCTTCATTGGAAACAATGATCTTCATCACAAAAATCCGGTTTCAAATCATCGAAACACGCTGTTATATAAAGTACAAAATAACAATAAAGAGTTACTTGCGGCAGACTTGAACATAATGCATTTCTATCCCTGGCCTTATTGATGTTTGTTATTGACCCCGGCTCTAGAACCCATGAAGTCCAACCATATGAAAATGAATAATGAAATAATAATATCAGCATCATGGCCATTATAAAATGTCTGGACGCCAAATCTAAAAACTTTAATTCTCATGGCCTAAGAAAACCAATTTCTATACGCCCGGCATCAGGGGTGGCACCAGTGGGTGGCAAGAGGGCTGTGACCCCCCCTTCAACTTAAATGGCATAAAAAAAATTGGGTTTTTAACCTATATGGAGGTTAATCTTGTAATATTTCGCTGCCTCTTATGATGTTTCGCCCTCCTCCATAATTTTATCCTGGCCCGGCAAACACTATTTTGCTGTGCGTTATAAACTTCCGGGCTCTTTCTGACTGACTTCAAAGAAATTTGATACCTTGATCATGCAATCCATAATGACAATGACCAGGTGTAAAAGGCCCAATCACAGTTTGCTAAAAAAACAATTCCAGACTGCTCAACACTAGTGCTGATTGGCCATTTTTCGAAACCCTTGAGCAGTTTTTTTTTTCATGTTTAGTTTTGGCAAGGTCTGAGACTGTCCTGTACAGTTTTTTGCAGTCTTGCGTGGTCGGGAGCATGTGGCGAATATGAAAAACCCGCCACGATTTTTTCTTGCAGCCTAAAAAAATGTTGGCACCAAATTACTAATATTTAGGGGGAAATTGCCCCCCCCCCCAGTACCGCAACTCTTCCAGGGTCTTGTAAAATTAAGAACTGATAAATAACAGCCTTGGCTACCATTACTCCTAAGATATAGTCCAACCTTTAATAATGATTTATATGGCATGAAAAACATGAATTTGGGTTTCTCTTCTTACAGACAGTGTAGCTCTTGGTACTAAATTGATGGATTTTATACTCCATAAAAATAATTTATTTCTAAGTCGTGGGTTCTTCAAAAAGGGGAGGGAGGGAAGGAAGGATTACTATCCTTTTTTCTATCTTTGTTTCTTAGTGCAAAATTGCCATGGTGAAACGGTAGACAAATTCCTGCTTGTACAGTTTTACAGATTTGCTGATATTCAGTGTTGGTACTCCTGTCTTGCAGTCTGTAAATAACAAACTGACAGTTGCTTCCCCTCATTGTCGTAAGAGAGCTCTCTCTCTTTCCTTGAAATTATTAATTGCTGATTCTAAAAGGTGGTGAGTGGTGACCTGAACGACAGCCTTGTCCCCTCACATACTGCATCAATATTGAGATTTTGGTATCAGAAGAAAGTTCATCTTTTTCTCATTACGTTTAATGAAATTTTAGAAACATGAAATGTTTCCTTTTGATGGTATGAACAAAAACTTTCCAAATGTGGTCGACCACATACACTTCACACACTGTCATATGGGCAAATTTATACATTGTTGCTTCGGAAACATCTTCCATTATCAAGAAATGAAGCAGTGTGGCATTGCTGATTTTATTGAATTCTTCAATGGGCTCAGTTGGAGAGACCTGAACAGAAAAGTGCAGGAAAGGTCAATTTGTTTGTAGATAACCTGCAGAAATGAAAAATTGAGAAAACACATTTGAAGGTACTCCAAATGAAACAAACACTACACAATGCTTATAACTCAAAAACTATACATCACAAATAGGTCAATTAAACCATATTTTTTTCTGAACCATCATGACCTGAGGAAACATAATTGTATATCTTTTAACAAGATTGAAACAACTTTGTATTTTGACCACTTTAAAATACATTTAGATCTCTTAGGGTCATGAAGGGTCAAAATTCAAAGGCCACATAATCTCAAAATGAACTTTGAGGTATGTAAAAGACCCATGCAAAATGTTCACAATTGTTATTCACATCAGAAATTAGCAAACTGTGTTATCATCAGATGATAACATCACATCACAGAGGACAAAGTTAAATCACAATATGTTGTCATGGTCAGTGCAGTAACTAAGTGTGATCAAGATGTGTCACCAGAAGAATCATGTTTGTATATTACCTTGTGGGGGGGGGGGGCGGCAATCATGTTTATATAATTACCTTGCAAAGATGTTAGCTTGACTGTCTTGTTACAAACTTCCGCTGTCTTCAGCTTCTATCTCTTGGTTGGTTCAAAGAATTGTTCTTCAGAATGCATTCATCATGTGATCTTGCATAAAGGCTTCCTTTGCTTCCTTCCCAATTGGGCTTGTGGAAGATTTCCTAGGCTTGTGTGTACTAACATCAGAAACATAATCTGTTGCACTCATCCAGAAATTACCAAGGTATCCAGAGCATACCTTTGGAATGCTAAAAGTAAAATGTAGAATGAGTCCTGCAATGCAGAGTGAAGAGACTAGTGATTAAATGCCTATAAAAGGTTTTAGGCCAAGAGTATTAATAAAATAAACAATGGAAAGGTGGAAATTTCTGGGAACAAGCTGAAAATGTCAGAATTGGTGCAGAAATGTGTCTAGAATAATATACTAAAAGTCCCCAAAAATCCTCTTTGTGCATTTTCAGAAATAAGGGGGAAAAGTTTGTACAGGGGTAAAATTACGAAATATTTCAATTGTCCTTAAATGTGTTCCAACATTTTTGTCATGTCCCAAGGATTAAAAAAAGGTATAGTTTGCCCTATCTATGGCTTGTAGTTTAATAACTATATGGTAAATTTTTTTTTTTTTTTTTTTTCAAAGATGTTAGCTTGACTGTCTTGTTACAAACTTCCGCTGTCTTCAGCTTCTATCTCTTGGTTGGTTCAAAGAATTGTTCTTCAGAATGCATTCATCATGTGATCTTGCATAAAGGCTTCCTTTGTTTCCTTCCCAATTGGGCTTGTGGAAGATTTCCTAGGCTTGTGTGTACTAACATCAGAAACATCATAATGTGTTGCACTCATCCAGAAATTACCAAGGTATCCAGAGCATACCTTGGCTTCAAAGCTGGTGTACCTTTGGAATGCTAAAAGTAAAATGTAGAATGAGTCCTGCAATGCAGAGTGAAGAGACTAGTGATTAAATGCCTGTAAAAGGTTTAGAAGAACTGGTGGGTGAGCAGGAGAGACTGCCACCTTCTCAACAAACCTGTCAATCATCAACCTTCACTCATTTTGAGACTGCATAAACCTCCTTTGTAGCACATCACTGGCACTGTAGTGCAGTGGTGACAAGTTCTGCCTCAATGAAGATTTCTGAATCTGATGATCCTTCCTTACCCATTTACCATGCCTGTGTAATTTATTCTGGTGTGGAAAGAATCTGGGTGATAACATGTTTCTTTTACTTTTCTGGAAATTTCCAAATAAAAGGAAGAGCTTTCACGCAGCCTCCAAGGTCAAATATGTTGAAGACATGTACTCCTGCCCAACATCTATTGTAGCATCTTCTGAACATTTCAAGAGCTCATTGACAGTGGAGTACTCTATGAAAAGCTGGTGGATGTGTTAAAGTAGCATACTACTTGTGCCTGAGATGAATCTGCCAAACCCTAGAACTATAATTAGGTGGAAATTGTTAGGCTTTTACTCCTATGTTGAAAAGTAATTATTAACTACTAGATGACCCCTTTTGTGAGCTTCAGTTGGATTTGCCTTTTTCTCGGACTTGGTATTGGTTGGATTGGTCTCTTTCTCGGATTTGACATTAGCTAGATCGATTGTTTGTTTGAGCTTGACAATTGTAGGATTTGCCCTTCTCACAGCGTTGGCATTGGATTGAGTTTGCCTTTCTTAGATGGTTTGACTACTTTCTCAAGCTTGATATCTGTTGGAATTTGCCTTTTTCTCAGGCTTGACGTTGGTTAGATTTGCCTCTCCTGGCTTTTACTGTGGGTGACCTGCTTTTTTTCCCAGACTTGGCATCAGATGGATTGTTCAGCAATCTGTCCGAAATTTGATCTACCTTTTTCTCGTTGACATTTGTTGTATCAACATTGGTCAGGTGTATGTGGTCAAGGAGGGCATTGATTAGTTGGACCTCTTTTGGATATCGATGGTGGCTACTTGGCCTTCATATCATTTGATTGATCTTTTCAGGTTCAGCAGTGATTGACTAAACAGCTTTTCTGCAATAAGAAGAATGAAGAATAAAAGTGGAAATTTAATTTACATCACTAATTTTAATTTCACAAACGCAGATCTAAAAACTTAAGGAAAGCAGTTTCTATGATTTGAAAAGTCAACCATGTTTTTATTTAAACTTCAGAGTGTCAAGTAGGATTGGTAGAGCTTTTTGATTTGGTGAAATTTTTATTTGACTTTAGCCTTTTTATCAAGGCTTTGATTATTTATCCAATTTGTGTGAGTCCGCCCCTCTCTGGACCGCTCGAAGTTGAGTCGTCGGTATCGCGCCTTCGGCGCTCGACACAGGCGTCTTTGAAAAAAACTAATTTTACTTTGACAGTTTCCTTTCACATTGCATGAATGCAGCTCTTTAAAGGTCAACATAGAAAATTTTAGACTTGGCATCGCTTGGATTTGTCTTTTCCTAAGACGACATCTGTTAGATTGGCTTCTTTCTCGGGCTTTGCATCGGTTGGATGAGCATGCTTGCCAGACTTGGCATCAAATGGATTGGTCTCTAATTCGTTCTTGGTTTGATTGGTTGTATTGGCATTGGTCAGATGTATCTGCTCAGACAGGGCATAAATATTGTTAAGCTTTTTTGACTGCTGGACCATGCTAGGTAGGATTTCAGTTTCTTGTTTTTTTTTAGTTGATTAATTGGACCCCTTTTGGATTGTGATGGTGGCTACCTGCAGCTGGTCTTTATTTGCACTGATATCATTTGGATTGACCTCGTTTGGTTCAGCAGTGATTGATCTACAGGTTTTTGTAATATAACTAATAATGCAGAAAAAGAAAATGCTTCAGTAATTTTTAATTTCACAAACCATATGAAATGTAAAAAAAGGGCAAGAGTTCCATATGTACCCCTCTTCAAAGCTCTACATGTAACAAATTGTATGGAACATGTATGGAACTCTTTTCCTCAAAAAGAAGCAGTTTCTTTGATTTGGGCAATCAACATGTTTGAACATCACAGTATCAACATGATCAAGTAGGATTGGTATAGCCTCAAGCATCTAGGGCATCTGCTTGCCAGCTTGCATTTCCTATATATAAAGCCATAAAAAACATCTTAAAAGTTGCAGTAAAGGGTCTGGTAAAATTTCCTTAAAACCAATTCTTAATTCTTAAACCGACTTCTTAGTTATTAACCAGAAGTTAAAAACTAATTTTTAGACCGTCACGGTGTATGCACAACAAAACAGATCAACTGCCTGGCTTTTGTCAAGATGAATGTTTAATTGGTTTAGGTAATTTGTGGCTTTTGTGTTGTAGGTCCTTGTATCTCATATGTCCATGCTGAGGCCAGAAATTTCAAAGTTATGGTAAAAAATGTGTCTCAAAACTTGCCTCCTTTAAAGCATAGGAGAAGTTCCAAGGTTTATGACTGCTCTGAAACTACTGGGCTCATTGAAAGCTTTGGTGACTTGCAACAGTGAAATGTAGAGATTAACCGATCCAGGGTTTCCTCTGCCGATCCACCGATCCGATCCGACGATTTGCCCCACATATTAAAGATCGCATGGAGTTCAAATTTTTAAACTTAGGAATTACCGATGACGATTATAATTAATAAATCTGTGTGGTCCACATTTGCTACAAATTCCAATGAGGAATTTTCAATGATAAGGTTAACTTTTGAGCAATTCTTGTCCCGTATTTCTACTTAAAAACTGGCAAAATACCCATTTTGTTTAATCGCTATCTTTCATTCAATACATCGGCTGAGACTCGGCAGGCTCTGACATATTTTTGCCGATCCGTTTTTTGCCGATTCGTGCAAAATCAGCCCCGATCCGATGTCCGATACAAATATCAGTTAATATCTAGTGAAAAGAGTGGTTAACATGGCTTTGTTGTGGTGTCACTCTGCAGTGGACAGAGCACAATAACTATAATCTTCACACAACCAGCCTAAATTGCACCCAATGAGGGTGTTAATGGTAATTTTATGAACAGCAGATTGTGGAACCAGGCAAAACAATTTTGGATGATTACTGAAGAAATATCTGCCGTTTTAATGATTAACCATCAATATTAGCACATTAAATGAATAGGGCAATGCAATATTCATAATTATTGCATCTACCATCAAAACCATAACTTTGTTTACCACAATAATTAGTGGAGCATTTATTCAAATGTCAAGCTCTCATATCAAGTAGAGAACACAATGGACATATAAATCTGAACAAACACCTTAAGATAAAAATTGAAAAATTCAGTTGCTGGACCTTCCTTTCCACCACTGCCAATGCTGTTCTACTTTTCTACAGCCAAGATGCTGTTGTCTTTGTACCTGCCCACACACGCAATATACATAGCCCACAAAGCTGGGTCTTGTTTTCTTCATTGGCCAAGAAAAGTTTAAATTCACTTGGTTTACTTGTGGCTGGAAACTTCAAGTTGTGATGGGATGGTAGGAATCTGCTGAGATAATTTTTGGCTTACGAAGTAAGTCTATAAGAGAGTGCTGGGTGATAGATCAATATGTTCATCAAACTTTATTTCCCATTACTCCACAGTATAAAAACAAAACAGTTATATGGAGGATTTTTTTTTTTTTTTTTTTTTAAAGATAAAAATTGAAAAATTCAGTTGCTGGACCTTCCTTTCCACCACTGCCAATGCTGTTCTACTTTTCTACAGCCAAGATGCTGTTGTCTTTGTACCTGCCCACACACGCAATATACATAGCCCACAAAGCTGGGTCTTGTTTTCTTCATTGGCCAAGAAAAGTTTAAATTCACTTGGTTTACTTGTGGCTGGAAACTTCAAGTTGTGATGGGATGGTAGGAATCTGCTGAGATATTTTTCTTTGCAATCATCTGATCAAGCATTTGGAGACAAATTTCTCTGAATATTTGGAGATTTCTTTATGGTGTGAAAGAGGCCATTACCATCTTCAATGAAATTTGCTCCTGAGAAACATCTTTCATCAAGAATTGAAGCAATGTGGCTTGGCTAGTTTTATTGAAGAATCCATCAGTAGTGCCAAGGGTCTGAGGAACAGGGCAAAGAGAGTACCGTATCAGCTCACCAAGGTCAATGGGCTCTTCCAGATGTAGAGACCTGAACAGTAAAGTGCAGGACAGATCAATTTGTTTGCAGATAACCTGCAGAAATAAAAAAAAAAGAAGAGAAAATGCATTTGCAGACACTTCAAATGAAACAATACACAATGCTTATAACTCAAAAACTATAGATCACAAATAGGTCAATTAAACTATACTTTTCTGAACCATCACAACCTGAGGAAATATAATTGTATAGCTTTTTGAAACAACTTTGTATTTTGACTAAGTACTGTATAATACATTTAGATTTCTAGGGGTCATCAAGGGTCAAAATTCAAATGCCACAACTTTGAGGTATGTAAAAGACCCTTGCAAAATGTTTATATGAAAATGTTCACAATATTTATTCAAATCAAAGGTTAGTAAACTGTTATCATCACATGATATCACATCACAGAGGTCATAGTTGAAAGTGTAATGAGAGATTTCAGGTCATCTATATTTTTTGTGATATATGTAGTGATTTCATATAGATTAGACACGCAATAGATTCCCTATGTTTTATTTTGTTACATAAGTAACTTTAAACTTAAAATGAAAACAAAGGTGATTTGTATATGTTTATATTTCAATAGAAAACAGACTGAATTTCATATTTGCTCCTATAGGAAATTCGAAATTTCACAATTTTTGTACCAAAGAAACAGTTCGCAGCTTAATCATTTCAGATGGGGATATTTTTGATAGAAGTCTTTACACCAGTGCAAAATCAGAATTTTCACTTTTTTGTGGGACACCTGTTATTTTAAATCTCTCATTGTACCGTATTCGTCCTTATTAGCGCCCATGCCCCAATAAGCGCCCACCCCGACTTTTTCGACCAACTTATAAAGGTCATCCTATTAGCCGCCCATCCAAGACCCATGTCACGTCCATTTTTAACATTGCACATCAACTATTTAGTGAATCGATGGCCTACCTTTATAGTACTTGTTTGAGTCTTGTGATTAGTATTTCTGTAGAAGAGCTAAAGTGCAAAGTACAGGGTATTTCCAATCCTCCCGCTATCTTGCTATATCGTCTTCTGCCGGTTATGCTTACCGTAATAGTCCCTTTGGGTCATTCCATGCCAAAACACCAAAACTTCTATCACAGTGTTTGTTATAGTGTATGCTAATATTTTTTCAATGCTAGAACTTCATATCCGGTGTACGCATCAAAATAAGCGCCCTCTGTGTGATCCAATTTTAGTTGATTTTGCTCCATGGCAACTATTTGAGGGCCTATTTTTACTAGGGGGATGCAAAGAAATTCTACTTGCTTTGTTATTGTTGCAACAAGTGGCAACTAATGATTACATAAATAGCATTAATAAAGTTTTTTTAATACTGAATCACAATTTTATAGTCCGAGTCGTAAAACTTTGAGAGCCCATAACTTCAAAACAGAATGGAATTTGAATTTTTCCTTTTGACCTCCTCTGTAGCACCATAAAATGTACCTTTGACTGCAATTTCAACAAAATCTGAGAGGGTGGGTTCCACACCTTGGTGTTTTGGCATGGAATGACCCCTTTGTGATGAAGGAAAAACCAACAGATCTTGGAAATTTCACGGGGCAAATGACCGAGTACTGCACTCTCATTCTTTCGTGTCACTGCCACTGCCCGCTTGTCCATCAAGTTGTCCACTTCAATAACAGTTGACAAAGTTTCCCCGATTGTTGGTTCCCAATATTTCTGATACACGTGAAATCCACGAACAGCACTTTCTATTTCATGTGTATATTTACACGATTGCGATTCATCATTAGCATGATTAGCAGCCGACATTTTGTTTTTCTAAATCATTGAATAAATCGCGGACTGCTGCACTTTTACACCTGTGACCGTACTGGGTGCCCTTCGCTCCGATGCGGTGTATTTACATGGCAGAGTGTGTAATTAAAAGACACTGGGTATCACCAACGTTCGCATGTGTAGCAAGCAGTACGTCAGAGCAGCTCCAGGCAGCTGCAGACGCAATGTTTCCAACCCTTCCAAATTTGGAACTTTGCACTAAGCGCCCATACTAAATGACTTCCGGTAATGTACATCGTAAGCGCCCACCTAAAATGACTTACTTAAGCGCCCTGGGTGCTAATAAGGACGAATACGGTACCTTTAAATCACATATGTTGTCATGGTCAGTGCATCACCAGAACAATCATGTTTGTATAATTACCTTGCAATGATGTTAGCTTGACTGTCTTGTTACAAACTTCCACTGTCTTCAGCTTCTATCTCTTGGTTCAAAGAATTGCTCTTGAGAATAATTCATCATGTGATTTTGCATAAAGGCTTCCTTTGCTTCCTTCCCAATTGCACTTGTGGAAGATTTCCTAGGTTTGTCTTCACTGACATCAGAAACATCGTAATCAAGCAACCGTGACCCGGCACTCATCCAGAAATTGGCTGTTTTGCCAAGGTATTCAAAGCATACATTGGCCTCAAATGTAGTGTACCTTTGGAGTGCTAGCAGTAGATGATTCTTACAATGCAAAGTCAAGAGACTGGCAATCACATGTCTGTGCAAGGTTTAGAAAAGCTCATGGGTGAGAGACTGTCACATTCTCATTCTCTTCAACAAACATGGCACACATCAACCATCACTCACACTTGAGACATAATAATGCTTTTGCATAAGCCTTCTCTCATAGCACATCACTGGTAATACTGCAGTGCAGTGGTGACAAGTTCTGCCTCAGTGAGGATTTCTGAACAATGTGATGATTCTCTGCATTTATATCCATTTACCATGCCTGTGTAATTCATTCTGTTGTGGAAAGGGTCTTGGTGATAATGTTTCTTGTACTCAACTGGAAATTTGCAAATAAAAGAGAGAGTTTTCATGAAGCCTCCAAGGTCAAATATGTTGAAGACATGTACTCCTGACCAACCTTTATTGTAGCATCTTCTGAACATTTCAAAAGCTCATTGACAGTGGAGTACTCTGTGAAAACTGGTGGATGTGGTAAAGTAGTAAATTCTTGTCTTTCGAACTGGCATACTATTTGTGGCTAAGATGAATCTGCCAAACCTTGGAACTATAATTAGGTGGAAATTGTTAGGCTTTTACTCCTATGTTGAAAAGTATATTATATATAACAACTAGATGACCCCTTTTGTGAGCTTGAGTTGGATTTGCCTTTTTCTCGGACTTGGTATTGGTTGGATTGGTCTCTTTCTCGGATTTGACATTAGCTAGATCGATTGTTTGTTTGAGCTTGACAATTGTAGGATTTGGCCTTTTCACAGGGTTGGCATTGGATTGAGTTTGCCTTTCTTGGGACATGATTAGCTAGTTTGACTACTTTCTCAAGCTTGATATCTGTTGGAATTTGCCTTTTTCTTAGGCTTGAAATTGGTTAGATTTGCCTCTTTTTCTGGCTTTTACTTTGGGTGACCTGCTTTTTTCCCGGACTTGGCATCAGATGGATTGTTCGCCAATCTGTCCATAATTTGACCCAGCTTTTTCTCGTTGACATTTGTTGTATCAACATTGGTCAGGTGTATCTGGTCGGGGGTGGGGTGGCATTGTTTGGCCAATGGACCATACTCGGTGGAAAATGAAATGACATCACTAATTTTAATTTCACAAACAGAGATCAAAAAACTTAAGGAGAGCAATTTCTACGATTTGGAAAATAAACCATGTTAAATATTTAAACCTCAGAGTGTTAAATAGGATTGGTAGAGCCTCTTGATTTGGTGAAGCTGTTATTTGAAGTTCTTGAAAGTTTCGTTTCACATTGCATAAAGGCAGCTCTTTAAAGGGACATAATGACATGAAAAAAAATGACATAATGAAAATACCCTTACTGGAACAGAAAAGCAAAGTTCACATCCCTGACAGAATTTACAGTGTATCGAGCATGTTTTGCGACACAATTCAAAAGCATTCAGACCGGGATTCAGGCATTGTACTTTAGGCTTGTAGTAAGATATTGATCTGGCAAGTGAAAGACGGATTAGCCGAGATTAGCACATATACAATAGCAATGGTCTGTGAGCTGATGACAACATGCTTTTCAAGTTTGGTAAATGCTGGCAGTAATGTCAGCATCCTTGTTCCAGAAATTGCCACAAACCGCCACCTCCTCCTGGAACTCTTCCTGTTTTTACTGTTTTTACAGAATGTAAACATCCAAATTGTTTTCAAACTCATGAAGTGATTTCAGTAAGGATCCTTTTCATTATGTCAATTTTTGTTTTCATGCCATTATGTCCCTTTAAAGGTCAACATAGAAAATCTCAGACTTGGCATCGCTTGGATTTGCCTTTTTCTAAGACTCGGTTAGATTTGCTTCTTTCTCGGGCTTTGCATCGGTTGGATGAGCCTGTTTCCCAGACTTGGCATCAGATGGATTGGTCTGTAATTTGTCCTTGATTGCTTGTATTGGCATTGGTCAGATCTGCTCAGATAGGGCATAATATTGTTAAGCTTTTTTGACTGATGGACCATGATAGGTTTGATTTCAGTTTCTTTATTTGCACTGATATCATTTGGATTGACCTCGTTTGGTTCAGCAGTGATGACTGTAGACAGGTTTTGTAATATAAATAATAATGCAGAAAATGAAAAAGCTTCAGTAATTTTGAATTTCACAAACACAGAGAAATAATGTAAACAAAGAAACCGGTTCTTTAATTGATTGGGCAATCAACATGTTTGAACATCACAGTATCAACATAATCAAGTTGGATTGGTATAGCCTCAAGCATCTAGGGCATTTGCTTGCTAGCTTGGATTTCCTATATATAAATTAATAAAAAAGTTGCAGGAAAGGGTCTGGTGAAATTTCCTAAAACCAATTTTTTAATTCTTTGACCGACCTCTTATTATTAAGTGGAAGTTGAAACTACTACTACATGTATTTATTTTATGCCATCATGGTGTATGCACAACAAAACACATCGAGTGCCTGGCTTTTGTCGAGGATGAATGGCAATTGGTTTAGGTAATTTGTGTCTTTTGTGTTGTAGGTCCTCTTATCTCCTATGTCCATGCTGAACCAGAATACAAAGTTATGATAACAATGTGTCTCAAAACTCACCTTGTTTAAAGGACAGGATAGGTTCCAAGGTTTATGACCATCTTGTAGCCTGGCAACTGCTCTGGAACTATTGGGCTCGTTGAAAGCTTTAGTGACTGCATGCAACATTAAAAAGAGTGCTTAACATGGCTTTGTTGTGGTATCACTCTGCATGCAGCAGCCTAAACTGCACCCAATGAGGGTGTTAATGGGAATTTTATTGACAATAGATTGTGGAACCAGGCAAAACAATATTGGATGATTTCTGAAGAAATATCTGCCATTTTAATGGTTAACCATCAATTTAATGAATAGGGCAATGCAATATGCATAATTATTGCATCTACCATCAAAACCATAACTTTGTTTACCACGATAATTAGTGGAGCATTTATTCAAGTGTCAAGCTCTCATATCAAGTAGAGAACACAATGGACATAAAAATCGGAACAAACACCTTAAAGATAAAATATAAAAAATTAAAAATTCAGTTGCTGGACCTTCCTTTTCACCACTGCCAATGCTGTTCTACTTTTCTACATCCAAGATACTGCTGCCTTTGTACTTGCCCACACACGTAATATACACAGCCCACAAAACTGGGTCTTAATTGTTTTCTTCATTGGCCAAGAAAAGTTTAAATTCACTTGGTTTTCTTGTGGCTGGAAACTTGAGTTGTGATGGGATGGTAGGAATCTGTTGAGATAATTTTTTTTCTTTGCAATCATCTGATCAAGCATTTGGAGGCAAATTTCTCAGAATATTTGGAAAAGATTTTTTTATGGTGTGAAAGAGGCCATTACCATCTTCAATGAAATTTGCTCCTGAGAAACATCTTCCATCAAGAATTGAAGCAATGTGGCTTGGCTGGTTTTATTGAAGAATCCATCAGTAGTGCCTGCAGAAATAAAAAAAGAAGAGAAAATGCATATGCAGACACTTCAAATGAAACGATACACAATGCTTATAACTCAAAAACTATACATCACAAATAGGTCAATTAAACCATACTTTTCTGAAGCATCATGACCTGAGGAAATATAATTATATAGCTTTTAACAAGATTGAAACAACTTTGTATTTTGACTAAGTACTGTATAATACATTTAGATTTCTAGGGGGTCATCAAGGGTCAAAATTCAAATGCCACAACTTTGAGGTATGTAAAAGACCCTTGCAAAATGTTTCTATGAAAATGTTTACAATATTTATTCAAATCAAAGGTTAGTAAACTGTGTTATCATCACATGGGATCATCACATTACAGAGGTCATAGTTAAGTGTAATGAGAGATTTCAGGTCATCTATATTTTTTGTGATATGTAGTGATTTCATATAGATCAGACACGCAATAGATCCCCTATGTTTTATTTTGTTACAGAAGTAACTTTAAACTTAAAATGAAAACAACAGGTGATTTGTATATGCTTATATTTCAATAGAAAACATAGGCTGAATTTTCATATTTGCTTCTATAGGAAATTAGAAATTTCACAATTTTTGTACCAAAGAAACAGTTTGCAGCTTAATCATTTTAGATAGGATATTTGATTTTTAAAGTTAAAAAAAAAAACCAGTGCAAAAATCAGAATTTTCACATTTTTGGGACACCTGTTATTTTAAATCTCTCATTGTACCTTTAAAGGGACGAGCAGCGATTTCATGATCCGAAAGATCAAAAAAATCATCAAAATTTGTATTTTTGTATTTTTGATACTGGCATAGATGTGCAAACATAACTGCAAGGGTTGGTTGAAATCCGGTATAAAGACAAGGCGTTACTTTTTATCTGTTTCTTTAATTTCTATACAGGCGTATCAAAATTCGACTTGAGACAAAAAAGCCTTTCCGTCAGTGTTGTGAATCCTAGATAATAAGCGTAATAAATATTGTGCACCATGACCTGTACAGTTGACCTCAAACACAAATATTATTGATGTTTGTTTGTTCTGGAATAGTAAACCACAATCGGCTGTTTAGTGTCGATTTGGGTCGTGCATCGCGCATGTCTATTTGCGCAAGACGGTATGAAAAATCTCCCCAAAATACGTCATTTTTCACTATTTGGTGTTTTTGTTCCTATATTAAAGTAGTTACATGGACTTGTACTAGTTATCTTTGATTTATAAGCTAAAAACGCATTTCCACCTTTTTTTTTTTATTCTCTCGCATTATCGCTGCTTATCCTTCAAATATTACATCACATGTTGTCATGGTCAGTGACATCACCAGAACATCATGTTATATATAATTACCTTGCAAAGATGTAAGTTGACTGTCTTGTTACAAACTCCACTGTTCTTCCGCTTCTATCTCCTTGATTGTTCCAAAGAATTGTCTTGAGAAGAACTTCATTCATGTGATTTGCATAAAGGTTCCCTTTGCTTCCTGCCCAATGGGCTTGTGAAGATTTCATAGGCTTGTGTGTAATAGCCTCAGCAAACATAATCTTGCACTCATCCAGAAATACCAAGTATCCAGAGCATACCTTGGCTTCAAAGCTGGTGTACCTTTGGAATGCTAAAAAGTAAAATGTTAGAATGAGTCCTGCAATGCAGAGTGAAGAGACTAGTGATTAAATGCCTGTAAAAGGTTTAGAAGAACTGGTGGGTGAGCAGGAGAGACTGCCACCTTCTCAACAAACCTGTCAATCATCAACCTTCACTCATTTTGAGACTGCATAAACCTCATTTGTAGCACATCACTGGCACTGTAGTGCAGTGGTGACAAGTTCTGCCTCAATGAAGATTTCTGAATAATCTGATGATCCTTACCCATTTACCATGCCTGTGTAATTCATTCTGGTGTGGAAAGAGTCTGGGTGGGATACACAGGTTTTTTTTACTTTTCTTGGAAATTTCCAAATAAAAGGAGAGCTTTTCTGGGCAGCCTCCAAGGTCAAATATGTTGAAGACATGTACTCCTGCCCAACATCTATTGTAGCATCTTCTGAACATTTCAAGAGCTCATTGACAATGGAGTACTCTGTGAAAAGCTGGTGGATGGGTAAAGTAGTCAATTCTTTGTCTTTTGAACTGGCTGAGATGGACGCTCCAAACCCGGACTATAATTAGGTGGAAATTGTTTAGGCCTTTTACTCCTGTGGTTGGAAATTATATTATTAACTACTAGATGACCCCTTTTGTAAGCTTGAGTTGGATTTGCCTTTTTCTCGGACTTGGTATTGGTTGGATCGGTCTCTTTCTCGGATTTGACATTAGGTAGATCGATTGTGTGTTTGTTTAAGCTTGACAGCGGTATGATTTGCCCTTTCACAGGGTTGGCATTGGAATGAGTTTGCCTTTCTTGGACATGATTAGCTGCATGGTTCGACTACATGGTTCAGCAGTGATTAACTGTAAACAGGGTTTTCTGCAATAAGAAGAATAATGTGTAAAATGAAATGACATCACAATTTTAATTTCACAAACACAGATAAAAAAACTTAGGGAGAGCAGTTTCTACAATTTGGGAAAATCAAACATAATTAAATATTTGAACATCAGAGTGTCAAGTAGGATTGGTAGAGCTTCTAGATTTGGGTAATTGTTATTTGAAGTTCTTAACAGTTTCCTTTCACATTGCATAGAGGCAGCTCTTTAAAGGTCAACATAGAAAATCTCAGACTTGGCATCGCTTGGATTTGCCTTTTTCTAAGACTTGACATCAGTTAGAT
Organism: Ophioderma brevispina; assembly: GCA_023653785.1. Lineage (NCBI taxonomy): Eukaryota > Metazoa > Echinodermata > Ophiuroidea > Amphilepidida > Ophiodermatidae > Ophioderma > Ophioderma brevispina. The sequence goes on along the minus strand of JAMKCH010076675.1, from coordinate 10,058 downwards.
TTGCTTCTTTCTCGGGCTTAAGCCTTTGCATTGGTTGGATGAGCCTGTTTCCCAGACTTGGCATCAGATGGATTGGTCTGTAATTTGTCCTTTTTTATTTGATTGATTGTATTGGGCATATTGGTCAGATGCAAGGGGGTGAAACCCATTCAAAACCAGTCGTCCCGTGCTGGGCGCTGACATTTTGAATATTGCACGGACTAATTATTAGTTTGGGTGCTTGTATACACACATAATGTCAATTCGATACAAACAATCCGCCAAAATATCAGTTGTTGGATGTTGGGTGCTATTGGGTGGTTAAATTTTGTCCTACCCATGGCCACACAACGAATGAAATGACACATCAGTCGTCTTGATTTAAATAAACCGCCTCAATGAATACATCTTTTCACCTAAGCGCGCATTGCATTATGAGAAAAAAGAGTATCTGAGCACAATGATCCAGGTACACTATATTACACCTGGCCACCTCTAACACATACATTAATTTGTATCACTACCGATTAGTGTATATGCAATGCAAAGCGGCACCCACAGTATGTGGAGAAGCGGAGGCAGCCATTGCTTTCTATTGTTGGTACTCTATGTTTTCTTTGTGGTCGGCAAAACATGCGAGACAGTGTATTTCTAAAGATTACGTAACGTTTTGCCTCTCTATCTATATAGAACCTCTTTGGTCAGATGTATCTGCTCAAACAGGGCATTGTTTAAAGGTAGCTCTTTATAGGTCAACATAGAAAATCTCAGACTTGGATTCGCTTGGATAGCAGTTTCTTTGACCTGGGCAATCAACCGTGTTAAATATTTAGACATTACAGTATCAACATGATCAAGTACGATTGGTATAGCCTCTAGCATCTAGGGAATCTAGCACAGAAGGCAACATTTTATTTTAAACACTTTAAAATGAAAAAAAAATGTTTGTTTGTTAATTATACAGCCACATCTTTGTTATTTGATTTGAGAATCCTCCTTTTGCCATTTACCTGGTCCCCACTTTACTACACAGCATTTAACCACCATCAGACTTGTAGTACTCGAGTACAAATACTCGTACTCGAGTACGAGTACAATTTGTGTAATCGTACTCATACTCGTACTCAGGCTTAGGTACTCATACTCGTATCAGACATAAGTACTTGTACTCATAATCGTACTCGGGATTTTAAATTTTGCTGTACTCATACTTGTACTGGTACTCAGGTCCAAATACTCATACTTGTACTCATACTCAGGGTCAAGTACTCGTACTCATACTCATATACAGAAAAAGTACTCATACTACAAGTCTGACCACCATAATGAAGAATTCTAACAAAGCAGTGGGTTAGTTCTTCACATCACCTGGCTAATTTGGCTGGAATCACTTGCCTTGCAAAAATTCCCTAAAACCAATTTCCTCCAGTATCATCAGCAGTATGAAATTGCAAGTCATTCCATCCCTACCACTTTTGATCTGGTTTGATAGATAACTAGCCACATTTGCAGATCGTTTTTAGCCCCTTGAGATAGACTATTTTTTTGCCCTTCCTCTTTTACTCCACAAGTTAAGTTTAACAATTGGGTTGAAAAGTCTCTTCCTGATATTATGAACAAAGGTACCCATCACTGACTGCAAATCCTTTAAAGAAACTGTTCACTTTAAAAAAATATTCACTTTACCTTCAAATCAAACCAGGTTGGCTTCAGGAAGCTGTTTCCAGGCTTAGATAAGTAATTTTGTTACCGGACCTACTAATTTGTCAGCAGCCAGAAGAACTCCTAAATTTTAACAAACCACTTGGAAATAGTTAACAAGGCATTTGCAAGAATGATGACTATCATTGTCACTCACCCCAGCAAAGAAATAGCCATCCATAAAATGTGTAATATGCTCTCAATGCCTGCTTCCTTTTTAACTGCCCACTACTAATGAAAGGTTTTTTGAATAATGCGGGAGAACATGAAAAGCTTTATCAACGTAATATTATTGATTTAAAACTTTGGTGCCCAGAATGCTGAAATTGGCAAAAGCCTGAAAGCCACCCCAGTGTCTGTCTTTTTGAAGCCCATCCTACTACACCGCCTACTATTTGGGTAACTATGTCAAAGCCATTTTGGGTCTATTCCAACATTTATAGACTTCCCTCTGGGTAGGACAAGCGCTGAATCACCCTTAACCCTAATGCCACATCTGTTTCTAGCCTATTTCCTGGGAGGGAGTGAAGGAATGAGGGAAGAGGGGAGGAAGAAAGTTCTCAAGTTCGGCTCGGTCTCGAACCGGGGCCCTTCAGGCCACAGTTCCATGACTGGGGATACCACGCTACGATGGGATCACTGGCTCAACCAGTGATTTCGTGCCCATATGAGTCTGTTTGATGACGTCATTGCTATATCCAGGACTTAGTGCAATTTTCTCACTCAGTGTTGTGGGATTTCGTGAGATTCAGTGCTTGTAGTTTTAGTTTTACCTGGCTCACACAGCTGTTAGAAAGTCTCATTTATCATGACAAAACCAGAATGAAACAAAAAATATCAACGACGACACACTTTTTATAATTGCTTTGGATTATTTATTGCTCTAACTAATTTTACAAAATTTCATTGCAGGCAAATATGATTTTTCTTGAAATCTAGTTTTACACGTCTTTCTATGGAGAAATGGGCATGTATAGAGGGCACTATAACATACAAATTATGACCTTTGTAGGCCTATATGGCAAGATTCCCACAATGGATTTTTCAGATTTTTGCAGAGGTAATAGCTCTTGCATGCCCCTACTTAAATCAGTTGTCAAAATTATGTCGCCACTGCTTAAAATTGTTCCAAAAATAAGAGACAATTTGCATAGGGTCAAACAGCTGTGCTCAGTATTTGGAATGACACCTATTGATGAAGTAATTAAATTAGGAATAGAGTCCAAATGGAGTAGCAAGGCATTTAAGACCAATTTTTGAGGCAGTTTTTCAATTTTGAGAATAAAGGTATGATTTTGGGAACCGTACTCTCTTTATACGCGAATTGAACCCAAGGCAATACCATTATTTCCGGAGGCCGAGTTCTTCCACGCAAAAATAATGGTGTCGCCGGTTCAATTTGTCATAAAGAGAGTACCGGTTCCTAAAATCATACCTTTACTCATTCTTAAACAGCAATTATCATTTGGTCATCTTTAACCCAATTTCGCGATACTTTGCGGCTTAAATACAACAAGAAAGGACTGCCATCACCCAGTGACAACAATCGAACAACCCGCTGAACGCAACGATCATACGCAACGAGACGCAATGTTGGCAGGCGCGCGCGAAAGTAGCAAAACGCGGTATGACGCGAGCGCTTCAAACCTAAAAATACAATACGCATCGCGTACTACCTGGGTTCAATTAATCAAATTGAACCCGGGCATCAGCCAATGAAATTGCTTACATTTTCACAGCTGTTTAAGAATGCTCTTTTATGATTCTTGATCACAGATGCTGTAAAAAGCCTTTGTGATCTATTTTTTCAGTTACTTAATAACTGTTTTTTTTTAACTTTGAATAATTTTGCTGTGCTATGATTACAATTCTGTTTTCCAGAATAACTAAAGTTAGAACAGACAATGTCAGACACAGAGGAAGCAGCTGTCAAGGAGGAAGGAGTGAGAACACACAAGCCACTACCTGAGGAACTTCTGACTGGATTGAATCTCTTACGGAGTAATGGTGACCTGTTTGATATCACCGTCATCATTGGCAATAAACCATTTAGGGCACACAAAGCTGTGCTTGCATCTTTGAGTGGATACTTCCAGGTAAGACCTACAGAACATTTAAAACCCTTTCCCTGGACCAATGCTAGGCACATTCATGGGCCTCACACACCAGGAACTTTAGGGATAAAGATTGGCAATTACTGACCTCCCGTCGGCAAACATGTGTGGGCACATGAGCTGAGATCGGGGCGAGACACTCTGGCTAGAAAATCCTAGGGCAGTCTGCCGTCTAATTTGCTCGGCTCTTTCTGCTATTTGTTGATTAATGGTTTAAGGTAGACTGGCCTAAAACAATGGAACCGCAAGAGCGAATCTCTGGGTGCGCCGAAGTAACCCAAAGTCCCCCCCCCTGGGGAAAGGGTTTGTGACCAACCCTGAGATCTAGCACCGTTTCTTTCATAACTTATGGCTATTAAAACTTATTGTCTCATTACCAATATAGTATGGTAATTGATATCAATCAAATATCTTTCAGTTGTTCAAAAAACCCGCTAAAGACATTCTCTCACAGAAATGATTGGGCATTCACACTTAAATGTGGTTGTTCCATTTATATGTGTATTGTGTTCTCACTTGATATGAGAGCCTGGCCTTGCACATACACCCATCAAGTAACCGTGGGAAACAAACTTGCGTTTTTTGATGGTAATATGCATAATGCAATGTTGCAAAGCCCTCTTCAATAATGTGCTAATAAAGTGGTTAACCCTAAAACGGCGGTTTTTTTTGTCTCGCCTGAAACTTTGTTTTTCGCAGAGAGCTTAGGATCACTTTTCCTGTCTGTCTGTCTGTCTGGTCGTCTGTCGTCTGTGGTCTGTCATGCGTTCTGTCTGCCTGACGTCCTTGTTTTCACGGGCTTGTGAACGATTTATCTGGAGTTCCGTAAGGGCTATGATGAAAATTGGTTGAAGAGCGGGTCCACGAGTTCTTTACCTGATTAGATTTTGGGCAAAAATTGCCTAATTAAAGTAATCTAATTTGCATAATTAACGAAAATTTTTCCCGCAAGGCTTTTCAGGAGTTTTCGGAGTTTCCGTAAGGCGTATGATGATGTAACTTGGGGAGTGAGCGGGCTGGATGAGTTCTCGAACTGATTAAGATTTCGGGCGTATTTCGGGCAATTAATTATGCAAAATGAGCTAATTAATATGCGCAAAACAGTGTAATTCTATAAGTTTGAAACGGAACATGGGATAGGAAAAATTCCTTCACTTCATAAAGCCTATCATGGTGCGCATCTTTTTTTCCAATTTGAGGGTGTGTGATACAACGCTTATGTATGCAAATGAGCTAATTAAATCTGCGTAATTACTATCTCTGAAAACCCTACATCGGATAGCGCAAAAATTCCTTCGCTGCATGAACGACATACTATGCCATGCATCTTTTGGGTGAATCAATATTTGGGTTCAAGAAGTGGCTGTTGGGGCCGATTTTAAAGGGGCATTTTTTTGCTACAATTGAATCTAATAAATATGCATAATTAAAAATTGCTGTATCACACTGAAATGGTACATTGAATATGCAAAATTCCTTCGCTACATGAGACTTCTATGCCGTACAAATTTTGTATAATCAACAATTGCGGGCAAGTGCAAGTGGATCAATGAAAGGGGCATTGTTTGATTCAATTGATCGAATTAAATATGAGGCGTAAGTGCGTATCGCATAATGGTACACTGTGATTGCAAATTCCTTCGCTACATGAGACTACAATATGGTACATCTTTTTGTGAATAATAATGTGGTCAAATGCATGTGGGCCACTTAGAGGGGCATTCTTTCTTTTGATATTTTTAAAATTGCAACTAATGCTAACTCATGCTTGGTCCATTTCACAACGCAAATTTTTCTCAGGTTGTTTCAATGGTCGTTTGAAATACTACACCTCAAAAGAATGTGATTCAGGAGTTTGTTTATACCTACAATAAATAGGTCAGCATGTGTTTATCTGGCAGTATATGGCTGTGGTGTGATTTTGTGGTTTACAAAACAAGAAGACTTATCAAAGGGGGGGGGGATACCCACAACAAGTATTAACATCAAGATATATAGCTAGATCAGTGCCCATGTTTTCATTTGAATGAATGGTTTTTTTTTTTTCTCTACTTCTGGTTCAGTCTTTTGGGTTGCCAGCCGTTTATACATCTTGGAAAATGTGAAAATAACGCAAAATTGTGCATTTCACCATTTCACCACTTTCTGGACACCGTAGGCGACTCAAATTAAAATGTGGTCACAAACAATGATTTTTTTTCAAAAATAGTGTTGCCAAATTGAATAATTTTCATATTTTTCTAAATTTAGTGAATGTTGAGGGATTTTTTGCATGACTTTTCATGATAATATATCTACATGAAAATGTTGTGGCCCTGGGGGTGGTGTCAAATGAAAGAGCAGGAAATAAGAATACTATAAATGCAAACCCGGGGTGCTACCCCTAAACGTCACAATCCTCTTGTTATTTTTATGTTGGGGACATTTCAGATTAATATCTCCCAAACAGAGATGTTGTACCTCTATGGTGGTATCAAAATGAAAGATGAGAAGTATAGAATACTATAAACTGCAAACCCGGGGTGGCTACTCCCTAAACCTCTCTTACTTTTGCTCATGTGGGGGACGTTTCAAGATTAATATCTCCAACAATGAAAGTTGTGACCCTAGGGTGGTGCCATGGAAAGAGTGACTGGTATAAGAATACTATCAAAATGCCAACCCCGGGGGTGCTAACTCCTAAACATCGTAGTTATGCTCTTGTTGAGGACTTCTTCTCATGATTACTATCTCCACAATGGAAAATGGGTTGTGACCCCTGGGGTGGTTGTCCAAATGAAAAGATCAGGCAGTAAAGAATACATAAATGCAACCAGGGTGCTACTCCTAACAATCTCTGACTTATGCTCGTGGTGGGGTTTCAACTTGCAAGATGATATCTCCACAATGGAAAATGTTGTGACCTCTAGGGTGGTGTCAAATGAAATAGTGGGAAGTTAAACTAGTTCAGAAATTGGAGTTTATCTGGTTGCACACTTTTTTGGGCACCCTGGACTCGCACCTTTTTCACTCTAGGTGTGATGCTTTTTGTCTACCATTAAGCGGAAAGCCGGCGAGCTTGTGGTTCGAGAACTGCCTTGTTGTTATATATCTTGGTAAGATGAGTTCGAGGGCTCAAATTTCAGGACGACAATAAAAGAATATGGCCTTTCATCTGATATCAAAATCCGATACTACTACTCCGGTAAATCAGGGGGGGTCCAAAGAACGATCGGAATCCGCCCCTTTAAGTTGCACCAAGAGATTTCAGTCACATCCCATATTTTCTGTGATATGTAGTGATTCATATCGATTACGTTCAATAGATTCCGCCATCTATTTTTGGTTCGGGAACTAACTAAAATGAACAAAAGGCGATTTATATGCTTATAATTCACTAGAAAACATGGCTGCATTTTTTGTATTTGCTCTATACGAAATTATAAATTTTCTACAATTTTTGTGCCAAAGGAGGCTACCATTTTTCAGCTTAATCATCACATATGGGGAGATTTTTGATATAATTATAAAGCTTTACATCAGTGCCAACATTTTTTTATAAGCTTGCATCATGCAACATTTTTTTTGGACACCTGTTATTTGAAATCTCTCGTGCACACCTTTAAAATCGCTTCTTCCACACAGTGCGTACTAGGGGAGGGCAAAGGGTGGGCATATTCTTGGAGATTTTTGGCCCGAAAAATCGTGCTCCAGGAGCATAGATGTTTCAACTCGTCTCATAGGGACGCTATTCAGTATTATGTGTGCCGCTTTATTACTTCCGTTATGTTTTATATTGAAGTATTACAAAAGAAGACTACTGCCACCTCGGATTGCCCGTGTGCGTGTGTCTGTGGGCGCTCGTCTTGTTATCTTACGGTCCGTGGGGTCGAATCCCACTCCAGGCACAAAATTTAGTTTATGATTTTATGTGTATTTTAGAGTTGGAGATTGGAATCTAAAAACATCAGAGTTGGGGATTGAAGTAGAAATATTGAAAGCTTGCCTATTAGATAAGCAGACTGTTCATGGTCCTGATCATGATTTTGGGCCAGAAGCTCCGACTGCATGGTGGCACGTGCCCCGGGCGCCCACCTTCTGGGGGGCGCTGGTAATGATGTGGGAAAATAAATTGACACACAGAAAAGATTTACCGTTGTGTGTGATGGGTTGTTTTACAACAATGCGATATAATTCTATTTGAGAGCTCTCAGAAGGCACTCAAATATGCTAAAATGGCGAGAGCTACCCACCGGGGCCCGCCCCCTGTAACCCTCTGCCAGACAATTATATAGTTCATCTCTGCAAGATAATGCATTCTACAACTGAGACCGCTTCCCAAGGCACTCAATACACAACACCGAGAGTCTGTCCGTGGCTTCGCTCCCTGGAACCTTGCCAGGGGTATAAGTTCTCTGTCTTCATGATCAAATGGATTAACGGAGAGCCCACGTCTGAGAGCTCTCTGCAGGCACTCAACATGCTAAAACCTGAGATCTTCCAGACGCTGCCCTCCGGACCCCCGCATCTCGCAAGGGGCTTTTCCCCGGGAACCACTTTAGGTGCCCTCTGGATTCCACCCACTATTGCTTACGCAACACCAACCACTAAGTGGCGCCACGGTAACGTTTTGCCTCGAGCCGCCACAGTTCCTAGCTACTCGCCAAACGCCACTTGTTCCACCACAGCAATGAATGTGTTCCGGCCGAGCTGCTGAAGAGGGCATTCTTCCATTCATTTTAAAATGTGTCTTTGACTCTCATGTTCAACAGTAATGTTCTTTCTGGAAAATGAGTGGTTTTAGTTAGATTATCAACTGATCTTACGAATCAATCTAAAATGCAAGTGTCCAGAGCCATCAAGGTGAAAGATAACAGGTTAGCCGCAGTTACTTGTGATAAAGTAAATTGTTTGTGTCTTCCATGATACATGAATGGTTATCAACTACAAATTGCCTGGATGCCTGTATGCACAGTTGATTAAAAGCACCTTATGGTTTATTTAGCATATCCATGTGGTGGTGTGACTGAGATATTAAGTCTGAAATTTGTGCAAACTTTTCTTTGAGGATAGTAGCTCTTTTCAGAGTTATTTATTATAATCTGCACTGACTAGCGCTGAATTTGCACACTAAAAAGATAATTTGGCCAGTTTGAATTTTCAGTCTGCAAGAGCTGAGACATTAGGTAATCAATCTCATTTTGTTTTTGTTTCTCAACTTACAGGTCAAATGGTTTACCAATCCTTGATTTGTCGAAGGCAATCAGTCGGCAATCCAATCAAGAGGAGGGCTTCATACCAGAAGCTTTGATCATCTCCGTGATTTCATGTTATACAGGCAAGTGCAATGTCGAGACACCAGAGCCGTCGTCGATCTGCTGGCAGATAGCAGGATTCTTCAATTCAAAGAGCAATAACAGTGTGCGTAGACTACCTAAAAGAGGTTGCCGCCCTTGAACAAGAAATTTCTTTTGAAACACCTTTTCATGTCCTCTATAGCAAAACAGATTGATCATCCGACTTTAAAAATTGTGGATCGGTATGACAACATGTAAAGCATGTTCTATTAAATAAGCCAATTGAAAACCATAAGGGTGTACAACGAGCATGGTGGTAAAGTGTGGAATCTAGAAGCTCCTTCCCGGGAAATTTGACCATTTTGGAGGAAATCTTGACTTTTCAGATAATGAAAATACATAACAATGTGGGGGGGGAAATCTAAGGAAAATGCACTAATCTTCCCGGGGAATATGCATTTTTTTTCCAGCCCCGCATGAAACGAGATCCCATTCTAGAAGTTTGGGGAGAAGGTTTGAAGATGTTTTATATCTAGTTGAAGGGTGCTTAATCGAATGATTTGGTCCAACCTCTGGGAAATGTGGGTGAACTGTAAAATAAGGGGATAAAATTGGTACAGGGTTAACTTTGGAATCATAGTCAAATTGTGTTTAAAATGTACACCAATGTATTTGTCTCATTATATGGATCAAAAAAGGATATAGTTTGTATAGGTTTCCACTTAGTTGCTCAGGCGACACCCTGATAAGGTTTCCAGGTCATTCCTGGGGCAAAAATCCGGTGGCTCAGATTTTGTTTTGAAAACCGGTGTCATTATTGCCCTGGTCATCCTGAATAGAAAAGTAATTTCATTCTTTGGGTGACAGCTCTGTATATTTTAGCGGCACTAATTTTGTGAACCTATATACCCCCTGTAGACCCCTTTGTTACATTTTGCCCTGTAATTCTAGAACCAATGGCCAACATTGTAATATAAGGCAAGATGAC
>JAMKCH010076667.1:0-18883 GCA_023653785.1 Ophioderma brevispina | reverse complement strand
TAAAGGGACTATGGGCCTAATAATAATAAGCATGTGGCACCATGAGTTGGTTTTGGGGTGGAAGCACATTTATAATTCGTTGTACACATTGTTTATATGTGTAAGTAGACCATGTGCATGCAGCATACAACCATACCCCAAATTTTAATGTGGGGGATCACAACAATACAAAGTTATTGTAAAAAGAGAACCATGAGATAAGTAAGTACTTAAACAAAACTATCAAATATAAAAAAAAAAAAGGAAAAACAGCTGCATAATTTTTAAATATCATGTGAGGCAAGTAAAAGAAATAATTTAAGCACCACGATAACTCTTAGAAATAGATGTGAAGTTTAAGAGCTCTTAAAACTAACAATGGACTGGGAGAGTGGCGAACAGAGATAGGCAAAGAGTTCATAGGCTAGGGGCCCGCATTGCTGAAAGCACTGTCAACCACTGACCACTTTTTGTGCGGAGAGGAAACAGTTGAGGAGGCGTCTTGTCATATGCAGATCGCAGCCTGCCTGCCAGGACAGGAATATACAAATAGAGTTATTCGGACAAGTAAGATGGCCAATTGTCGGAAATGCCTGAAGTAAGAGCATAGCTGAAAGACACGCGCTCACTATTGGTAGGCAATGGAGCTCTTTAAGGATTGGTGGGCTGGTGTCCTTTTATGGCTGCTCTATTCTTTGCAAAATCTGTAAGTTTACTCTGATCTCTGACACGGGACTTCCATACAAAAGTGAATTGGCAAGTCAATGATAAAATCAGTGAACGGCGAGATGATGACAACTCCAAATGTGCTTTTAAAGCGACGGATCCGGTAAACATTGCGATGGTGGACGGAAGGTAACCCCTTAATTTGATGACCCTTTAATTGTTCAGTCAGAGACATTGTCTGATCAAATACGACACCAAGGTTTCTAAATGCCGAGGACTGGGGAACATCCAATGATGGTAATAGCTTTGAGGCGACTTGTGTTATAGGAATGAACATGCGATTGAAAATTTTGTGTTTTCATTACTTCAATTTTGAGTTTGTTACAACGCATCCACTCACTGATTTCATCAAACAAAGAGGAGGAGTCTTTGACAGCATGTTTGGCATATCACCATCAATCTTCGGATCAAATGTAATATAGAGCTGTACATCATAAGCATACATGTGGTAAGCACTATTGTGCTTCCGGATGATGATGCGATTTACAATATGTGTACATTATGAAAAAGAGAGGCCAGACCACAGAAACCATGAGGAGGGAAGACCGAAAAGGGATATGTTGTTTGAAATGCATCCCCAATGCGCACACGAAAAGACCGAATCCACTGTAAGGCATTTACCTTGAATTTTGAAAGTATCACGTAACCTATCCAAAAGAATGGCATCATGATTCACAGTAGTATCCAAAAAGTTGCAGATAGATCCTAGCCCAGCACAATAGCACTGTCTTAATGTGTTGGAATTTGCCCCTTGAGGATAGCGGTGTTGAACGACAGGAAGTGCCGTTTTCAAGTGCTTGTGTCGTTCTTTGTAAGCTGACTGCGGTGAAACTTCTCATTTAAGGGTAGTTATGTCAACCGTGCGTGCTTTTGTTTTTACACGAATTTCTGATTTTTGCACCATTGAAACATTCAAACTGTGTTTATAGTGACCAACCAAAGGTTATTCACTGCACAGACAATCCGAGCTGTACGTTTTGCCGATTTTAAAACAGCCTCTTGACAATTTAAAAGTCACAAAAACGCTTTGGTCTAAAACGGCGGGAATTTACGCACATTTCACGCCGTCAGGCGCAACGCGCACCATCGCGTCGCGCGGTGAAATTTTGCTGGCTAATAAGCGTGCGCGTGTTTTAATGTACTTTTCGCGCGAACGCATCTTGGAAAAAAAAAACGAAAAAAATAATATGTGAAAATGTAAACAAACCTCTAATTTAGACCGATGATGTGAAATTTTATGATTTCTTCTAATTCCCGGAGTTAAAAAGACAAATATGTTTGATTCAATAGGACATTAAAGAGATTTTCTCACTTCCACAACATACTCAATTTTGAAGTTCAAAGATAAAGTTATTGAGAAAGCGACAACTGGAAATGGCGTGAAAAGTCAATTTTACTAACAACAGGATTTCTCAATGTTCAATTTTTCGCACAAAAATTTGGCAAATTTTCCGACAAGATAACTCCAAAAAATACCGAAGTAAAAGGTAAGGTTAACTGTCCTACGATAGCAGTCGGTCTCTTCTAGGGACGGTTTTCTCAATTTTTCCTTTTCGATTCTAACTAAAGATATCTCAAATTATATACTCAAATTGTTTGAAAAGAAAGTAAAAATTTAAAAAAGCAAATTTTTGACATTTTTCCTTATATTTTTTGAAAAGTACTATTTGAAAAAATGAAAAAACCGTTCCCAGACAAATTTGCTGTTTCTAAAAAATAACATAAGAACTATGTGAAAAATTCTAATTGTTTTTGTTATGCTGTCTGAAAATTTTGGGGCAAAAATCGTGTTTTTATATTTTTTCTCAAAATAGGAAAGTTTTACATTAATCTGATGCCACCATCGGGTTCATCATCCAATTTTCTTTCTAGAAAATGTATACTTTTACATACAATAATCAAATATTGCAAAGTTATAAACCAAAATAGATACGCAAAATCTCCGGTGGACACTGTCATAAGTCATTTGGAGACAAAAGATGATCTTTATCCTGGGCAATCACTTATTTCTCCATGAAATTTAGCACGACAGCTAATATTTTTGAGCAATTCTTTGTCTATGGAAGGCTTTGGGAAGGGGTGTCACGGCAGCTTCCCCGAGCTTAGCTGGGAAAACCAGTGCGGATAGACTTAATGATCAGTGTTAATGGCTCAGCCAGAGGTGCAACATTCTCCTTAAGTAAACACCAATGGAATGGGGTCTAAGGAACATGATGTGATGTGGATTTGACATAATCACTTGGTTACCTCTCAACAGTATCTGTCGGAGGGTCCAGTATGGTAGGATATATGGTTTAAGTTATCAATGTTGGCCCGTGAATGTGGAATGGTAGGGTACGATCATCCGTGTTGAATGTTTATTGACGGGACGTCAATACTGGCCATGATTCTACTTTTGAATGTGCTTCCCTCCCCAGGTGTTCAGCTAAGAATTTAAATTACAATTCTTAAATACAAAATTAACAACTTACAGATGACAAATACAAGAAGTGCTGGTAAAAAGGATCAGAGCTGTGTTCAGCAGCGAACAAGTCTAAAATGCCGGCCTTCAAAAAAGACCCAAGTATAATGGCATAGACAGCTGATAATATAACAAAAGCAAATATTAACAATTTAAAACCTTAAGAGCAATATAAAAAAGCCAAAAATTAGTGAGAAAGCCGGCCAGGTTATATGAATATAAAATAAACCGAAGATAGGACCCGCCGGATATGCTCTGAATAGGGCCAGCGGCGAGGGACGCTTTGCTAGAGGATAATGAAGGTTGACAACCACGATCCATAAACCCAATTAAACAAGGGGGAAAAAACGTGAAAAAAATAATGATTTAACGATTTAGATAATTTTGTTGGTATTGTAAATGATACACATTTCAAGTCACCAAATACTTACCAATCATCATATGATAAATGAATACATGTATCTTACCATAGATTCGAACCTGGGCCTTAACTGAAGATTAGAAGTCCTAAACCTTATCCACTAACCATACATGACCTTTACTAATAGGACCTGATAAAATATTATATTCTAATTATATTATATGATATATATAAATAGAATTGGCGATATTGGCACTTTCCATGCAAACGTAGAAAAAGCAACACATGTACATTTGTCACAGAAGACAATAACCTCGTGATCCATGGACAAAAAGACTCCTTCAAGTTACTGATCATTCACATGTATCTCCACCAACGTGGTCTACATTATCATATGCAAGATATGTCACATCATATATAATTCGGCGCAACGATGCGTAGATTAGTGACTGAACCGTATCACTGAACGTCTTCGGTCCATCAACCTGAAAATGTACGGTTTCCCCGTGGCTAACATTTAAACCCCCCTTCACCTTGCAAAAAAATCTGACTTTTGCGTTACAGGCGCCATTGCATGCAGGGGTGGGCAGAAAGAGCGAAGTGACGATGAACCCAGTCTCATTTTTAAGTTAGGCACAATACAACCTAACGGATCTGAATTTAAATTTGACTCTTTTTAATTTTTGCGTATTATATATAATATTTTTCCTCCGCTGTGTACACTAGATTTATCCTCATCATTTTGCTGCATCTAAAATTTGTTTAATACCGTTCAGTGTTTCTCACTTCCACTCGTCATAATGGCAGTTTTCACAAACTTTGTGGCTTCTTGTTATGTTTCTCTCTCTTTGGCTTTCATTTTCTCCTGTCATTTGCTTTACAGTCACTTTGTGAAGGTTTAAACCCGAAACGTTGTGAGTTAATACTTATACTTTTGCACGGTTTTACAAGAACTTGTTCAAACTATACGGATTAAATAATATATATATAAATATATATATATATATATATATATATATAATATATAGATAATATATATATATATCTTAGGGAGACATTTTAAAATTCATTAGCTTTAAAATGACAACAAAATAATAAAATTAAAATAATGTAATTAATAATCATGTTTCTTGGTTACCAATGGAGATTGTTCCTTCATTTTTGCATAAATTAATCTTCATATCTTTTGACGGAATCATCGCAACAAGGATACACGTTAAGGAGACACCAATGTCTCCCTAACGATTATAGTGCATAACAAAACCAAATGTCTCCCAAAGGTAGATTAGTGATATATAGGCTACTGTGGTTCTTGAGTTATGGGTGGCCCCATACATTTTTAACGTTTACGCGTTGGCCCCCTGTAGCCCTTGAACTTTGACCACTGGGATTGAGAATCACCCAAAAGGCACATCAGGGGACCAAACTGCTATCACCTGCACAATTTGTGCCCTGAGGCTGAACACAGGGCAAAAGTGAAAATCCCACACACAAACCAATATGCCAATTTGTTCACCATTGTTCCCAGGAACTTCATGAGTACGCCGGACTATAAGCTATCCATACCCAGGATAAGAAATACCAAGTTCCATGACTTTGACGTATTTGGTCGAGATACCAAAAGGCACATCCGGGGCCCAGGTATCACCCTAGCCAGTTTTTTGGGCTCTGAGGCTGCGATGGTTCTTGAGTTATGGGGTTCGGTTGTAGCGTCTAGCCGGGCGTCTAGAGGAGAAGGAGTAGAGAAGAAGATGGAGAAGACTAAACGCACAGGACAATATCTATTCCGACTGTTACACATGCGACTATAAAGAGGCCCGGGTGCTTTCCCGAAGCACAAAGAGCATGCGGTAAAGTGGCCAAAATGACTCATTTTGCTGACCATTGATGCTAATTTCTCGTACACCCCCATAGGCCTACAATGGCTATATCCTGCATGAAGGGCAAAAAGAAGGCGGCTTTCTCAGATTTTGGCCACAAAATGATCAAACTGACCAATAGGTTACCACTTGGCACAAACCTGCGCGCCACCCAATATACCCTAAGGCCAGCCGTGCCTTTTGAGCAAATTTGGCTAATATTGGCGCAAGCGTTTGGCTATAAGAAGCAAATAATGTCATTTTGTTGTCAGAAAGAAATAAAGAAAGAAAATGGCCAAAATGACCATTGCTGCCCCTGAATTCTAATTCTGTGTACACCCTATAGGCCCACTAGCAAGAGTCTATATGCATGCATAAAGGGCAAAATCAGCATGCGCTATTGTGGAAGAAGAAGGATTTCTTATGCTTTGGGCCAAAATGGCTAATATGGCCGAAATAACCCACTTGCTATGCATGAAGGGCATGAAGGCAGATCAGTAGGCACTTTTAAAAAGAAGTATGCTTTATAGATTTTGGGCCAAAATGACCAATACTGACCAATAGGTGACCACTATGGCACAAGTAGCTCAACCTCAATATGTATCTAAATTATCTGTGTGACCAGAAATTTGTTGAGGTGAATTGACATAGGATGAGTGTTATCAAAAAGTCCTAAGTAAAATGGCAAATGGTAAGTCCCCAGTCAAGACGGGCTTTCCAGCCTTATGTTAATAAACCTTTTGGTCGCTTTGCAAGTTTCTTGTTGATTGTGTGAAATGCATTATAATAAAGCGAATTAAACAATTCAAAAACAAGTCGTAATAACTCTTATTTTTGAAAAAAGGGTAAAGATAAACGTAGAGTGGAAAACTACATGACGGCCTATCACTCTACTGTAAATTTCGACTTAAAAAAAATTTGGTTCTAAGCAATAGCTGAGAGAATAGCCCAAGGTAACTCCTAAGTGATTAATTTTAAATCAGTTCGGCATTTGTAACAGGTGATATATCGGTGATGCTGTAAGGACTGTGGCTGATATTATGTTCTTCACAAAAGAAATGGTGTGCCCGGGATATTATTAGGTATTGATTTCGAAAGGCGTACGATTCTATTGATCATACTTTTATGCGCACAGGTGTTAAAATTTTGTAATTTTGGGAGTTCTATTCAGAATTGGATTGATACATTTTATAATAGTGTTCCAGCTGTGTCATGAATAACGGCATGTCTACTGGGTATTTTTTGTAATTAAACGTAGGTTTAGACAGGCGATGCCCCCTCAGTTTGTCAACTTTTTAATCTTGCTATAGAATTTTGTGTATTCAATTGCGGCATAATAAGAAATAATAGGTTTGAGATCACTCCCAACCCTGAGGTTAAATTATCTTGTTATGCTGACGATATGTGCTTGTTTGCCCAGGATATTGATTCAGTTACTCATGCCATGCTGTGTTAAAGAAATTTTTTCAAATTATGTTTCTTATTTAGAGTTAATATTATAAGAAACTGAAGTTATGTGATTGGAAGTGCCAGGATAATGTTATAAGCCTTTAAATCTCAGTGGACTAAAACTATTAAAGTTCTGTGGATATATTTTACATATGATGAAAAGGAAATGATTGAGTTTTAAACTATAATGACAATTTCAAAAACCTTGACAATATAATTAACTTATGGAAACAACGAGCCCTTTACGTTATGGAAAAAATACCATATGAAACTTTCGGGTCTGTGTCTAAATTTTTGTATACTTCTGCAATGATAGGGATGCCCCTGTGTATTCAAAAAAGAGTTAATGAATATGTTTAAATTCATAGGAATGGTCCCGATAAGGTAAAACGGTCTGTTTTGTGTAAAGATCTAGGTGAAGGTGGTCTAAAAATGTTTGATCTGAAATCAAAATTGAAAACACAGATTCTAAGTGGCTGATAAGGTTAAATCATGAAATAAGCAGGCTTGAAAATATATCCTCCTCTTGACTTGTTAAATAAATTAGTAGGGAAACAATTCTACATTGTAACTTTGACCCACAAATGTGAATCGATATTATTCCCACCTTTTTATTTACATCTTTTAAGATATGTCCTAATTCTTCTACTGAGGCCACAAAAATGCTAAAACAGGTTTGTAAGCAGGTATCTGAATAACAGTTTCACATTCCTCATTTGGTAAAAAATCTGTATATATTCGAAGTTTGAAGAGGCAGGGTTTCTTACCATTTATGATTTTTTTTGATGTTTATGGTAATTTGAAAAATGACCGACTGGTCGGAATGTGTTTAAATAATATTGATGTTATATTAAATGATGTTGGTTAATTAATGCACTTCCTAAATCGTGCGGGAGATTGATTAATTGTTGAAGGGGTAACTCGACCTGATCAGATCGATTTTTGGTACACGTGCCTAGAGGGTTTGTGCCCCTCTCTAAATTAGTGTCCGTGTGTGTAATTGGGGATTCCTGGTCAAAATTATCCACAGTAACCAGTCAGTCCATTTTTTTTAATGAGAAACATAATACCCTGTCGGCTAAGGATTGTAAAGAGCTTATATCTTCCTTAAAACAACTTTGGACTCAAAGCTAATATGTTACAGCAGTATAAAATTACACACAATATTGTGGAACAATGCATGGTTGCATAAAATTATCTTATTTGCAGGATGATTTTGTGTAGTTTTTGTCACAGTAGAAGAAACACTACCCCCATTTATCGTCACCTGTAGTGTTATCAATTTATTTGTCAGACATTCAGGTCATATGTTAAAATAAATACCAACATTTAAATTTATTTAATAAATTATCTGGAATCCACTCTGAAATTGGTGTGAATAATAAATGGTTAACCAAATTATTCTGTGTGCAAAGGGCTATATTAATAGTGGAAATCACGGAGGTCAAGTCCATCCTTGAATGCCTTTAGAAATTGATGATTGCTGATATTATAAGTTGGAGCAGTTTTCTGCACAAAGACAATCAGGATGGACTTTCATGTTAGAAGAAAGTGGGCACCAATTTCACATTTAATATGAGTTATTTATTATGCACATGTTCCATGTGTGGCTAGAAGTTGGTATAATAGGTTAAACAAAATGGTGTTTAATTTAATTACTGCCAGTGTCTCTCTAATTTCATAGGTGAAGTCTTATGATAATACCTAAATGGTTACCCTGGTGCAACCCTATTGCTAGTTGGGTCTAAAATCAGAGGGTATATTGAATAAATCCCACACAGTGCAAACCAGTTTTGGGAAATTTTATCTCGATAGGGTCATGTGGTCCTCACGGGAATCCTATTCTTACCACGTAAAATCCCTGAAGTTTATGCCCATTTTGACCCACATGCGTTTAGTACTTGGGATTTTTAGCATGAATTATGGAATGTCCCTTGGGTTCTTAACATTTGGAAACATTTAGTGTATACCCTTGGTTGCTGGCATTTGTTTAGTGTCAGTGCAGTATAGGCAACATTGCAATGTATTGTGGGTTGTTTCACTCAAGACACCTCTGGGTCGAAATAAGCCTGTTTCACACTCCCTGTGAGCACTCAGTCACAGTATAAACCTGTGAATTGTATTATGCTGAACATCTCTTCTATTTTAGATGTTTTCTGTACTCTTATCCATTGTGTCTCAGCCTGAATGGCATTTCAGGGACACCTTTTTCAGCAAACCATTCTTCCAATCATTGCATTGTGCTGTTTTATTTTTAGGATGTTTATTGTATTTGGTGGGGGATGCATTACATGTAGGTGGAATGTGGAGGTGGTGCCATGTACACTGCATTGTAGGGCTGGTTATCGTCCCGAAAAAAATTTTTATGGATACAATTCTCAGGTGTGTAAACATTTTTTGTCTAATGGTTTTGTATAATAATCAGACAGTGAATTATTGATGAGTCCTATCAATCTTCCCTGATTTTTTAAGCTTCACTAGTAACAACACGGGCACAATTTAAATATTATGCCTTCAAATTTTTTTTTTTGTATTTTGTATCCTTGTGTAGCCGAAAGGGGTATTGGATAGTTTTTTGGAAGTTTTTTGATAAGTATATAGTGAATGGTATTTATATTTTATATTACATGTGCCGGTGGCTGCTTTAAAAAACAGCAATATTAGTAGTTGGATTTGTACATTTTTAACAACCTGTAAGTTAGTACTATGCCTGCTTATAACAGGAAGGTCTAATATTGTAGGTGACTTCCGATGGTGCAATGTGTGAATGTGTTTTGTATTATTTGCAAGTGAATAAATGCCCATTGGGTGCAATTTGAAAACACAAAAAATATGGCTTCATTGGCCCGTCCGTGCTTTTTGAAAGGCAAATTTTGGGCTGAAATTGGCGCAGCGTTGGCTTCAAGAGATAAGAAGTCATCATTTTGAAGAAAAAGAAAGAACTAGGCATCGATTGTGCTTTATAAAGCACGAGTATATCATGCGGATTACTACTTGCAACTGTCCATGTGACCTTTGACCCAATATACTTGTACACATTATAAGGGTTTGGAACGCCACTTCTTTCTGACCAAGTCCCGGTTGATTATAGCATTGATATCTGTTGTGGAGGTCTTTCAATATTTTTGAAAGAATGGCCTGCTTAATCGGCCCAGGTGACCTTTGACCCAAATCCTTGAACCCTCCAATATGGGCCTTAGGTCAGTGGTTCTTCTGACCAAGTCTAGTGATTATAGCAATTGATGTGGCATAAACAGTCCAAAATGAGGGTAAGAGCGACTTGACTTGTAAATACCGACCCGTACGTTACATTAACCCCCAATCTTAACACTGCATATGAGTCTTGGGTCAGCGGTTCTTTCTGCCCAAGTCAGTGATTATAGCAATTGATTTGTGGTATCAAACACAAAAAGGGATGTCAGAGCGACTGACCTCTATGACCAAGAAAGGGAACCTGTTTGGACCCTTTGGCCCCAATCTGTCAACAACCCTGGTTGGCACTTGGGTCAGGGTTATTCTGAAGAAGTCTGGTTCAAGATCATGCAGTGACGTCAGTCCAGTTTATAATGATAGGCATGTGTAAAGGTCTCCTGCCCGATCGGCTGATTGTCTCTTTCCCAGAGCCCATATGCTTTATTAATATTTCTCATTACCCTGTGAAATCTTAGATCCAAGGATGTTCGTTTTGGTCGACCAATATTAAGAGTGGGACTGCAGGGGGCCTACATGTAACCATTCCCAACGCACAGGGGGAAATAAACACGAAGCGCACACATACCACTGGATTCCGGTCCGAAGGAGGCCGCAAGACGACCAGGATTTTCTCACTGAGGCGGGGGAAGCCTCAGAATCGACGAAGTGGGGAAGTTCCTGCGCGACGCACATAAAGCTGGGTCGGCTTATCGGGGAGGAGCGCACCCGAGTTGGACATTGGCAAATTCAAGACGGAATTGTGACTGTTCGCATATTTGAGAAGTGCGTACTCCCAGATGGGAAACTCCTCACCCTGCGGAGGAAATAGTTTATCATCCGCACAGCAGATATTTTTCTTCGTTTGGGATTCTTGACATTTTATTTTCAGTGGACATTTTGTTGGATTGAACCTTTGTGAACATTTTGGTTTGTCCTTGCCATTTTCTTTGACTATGCAATTGCCAAGTAGTACTCCTCGTCGCCTCGTCGCCCCCTCGCCTCATCACATGCAGCTTTGGCTTAGCCTACTGCTTGTCCTGTGTACTCTGAACTTGTTACCTTTTTAAATTGTTATCATCATTTTTTTTTTATATTTTGTGGATGCAACAATGTGTAGGGTAAGTGTAACTTGCTCCCTCAAAATTGCATTGTTGATTTTATCGGAACTTCTTAATCCGGCTGTTTTTTCGGAACTTTCTTTAGATCTGCCCCGGATCTCAATTCAGGATATTTAAATAGTTGTTGCATTTTTTTCCATAGATTTACATTTTTAGTAGGCACCGTGCAGTTTCTTCTTCAACAACAGCTAGCAAGTTATAGTTTAACCGCAAATTAGGCAACCGCCAACAGGACAAACTCACAATTAGGCCTTTAGAGTAGGTTGTAGTTTTGGCATATTAGGTATAATTATTAACTTTTAAATTTCAAATTATTCGTAGTGCCATTCAATTCTTTCAAATTAAAATGTCCACATCTGTGCGACGTGATCGAAAAAATTGTTTCATCCACACACAACACAACCGACACAGTGAGCCACTCGTGCCCTACAACCAATTCACCTACCTCTAGTTAATGTCAAAACAAAAAAAAAGAAGCAAGAGAGAAGAAAAAAAATTGTATTTACCATATTATAAATTTTGTATATCGTTTTAGCGATACAATTGAGCACGAAGTTAAATTTTTGCTACAGCACATTTTCTTATTCCGTCGCCAACTCAAATATACATAGAATGTAACTTGTTCACAACATTTTCGCTTATTGAGAAACATTATTACAACATTTCGTCTGGAAAACATATTAAATCAAGCTCATCCACTCAACTTTTTCCGATATTGGGCACAAATCCGGCACCTCTGTCGAAAGTGGGGAGAGTGAAATGCTATAGCCTACGGGGGCGGCTCTCCCCATCACGTCTTATGTAAGTCCGCGGGGTGTTTGTATCGGACGATGGGGTACACTAGACACGACTGTTGGGTGGTGTGACAGCGGTGATTGCTGCGATTGTCGCCAGAGGGTGTCTTATATGGTCACAAACCTATCCGAGAGTGGGATGCAGCAGGGATGCCAATGACTTCTACAGGGGGCTGGGCGACGCTTATGACATGTCCGTTCCCCATTGACGTTTAAATTGTGTAGGACTCGGACTTTTGCTGTGTGTGTAGTAGGGGAGAGACCTGTCTTCTGATATTCAGTGAGTCGGCGTTTGGTTCTGGCATTAGGAATCTCAGTTCCTTTGTGTTATTTACCCTTCTTCACAGCGCTAATGGGTGCGATTTAAATTATCCAAAAGGTCTTCCCCCCTCGACTTTGTTCCTGGTTTGTTTCCTCTTGTGGTACGCTAATGCGGCGGAAGAGGAGACGAACTGGTGAAGAAGTTCGACGGGGGATGCATCGCGTCCCCCCTCCGCGTCGCGGCAGATCATCGTAGAGGGCGCTATCCTCACTTGGCCGTCCATATGGCGGATACGCCCCAGGCGACGCAGGACGCTCACATATATAAAAATGACGCAGTTGTGTGAGCCATCCGGTATAGAACGTTTCTTTTTTTTTTTGGTGTACCAACATAGTGGACTAATTATTGTTCTCGTTTCAAAGTCCTATTACCCGGACTTTTTCATTTCGAGGCGTTTTTGTTGTTGCCATAGGGGCTTTTGGAAGAAGCATATGCTATTCAATAAACCTGTTCCGCCGAGCGGATTTCATTACGTTTGTGCTCCATTTTTCTGTTCCTTTGTGTTGCTTTATCGTTTTGTTTGTTTTTTGTCCCAAACCCTAAACCATTGACCCATACGGGTACAGCGTTACAGTACGTTAAAATGTTCTAAACGTAGCGTTTTCCATTCAAAATTCTATCTACCCGCTTCTACCGCGCCGCGCGCGCAGGTGGCCCGGGCCCAAAAAAAACCGTCAATATTGACACCATTCGTGTCAGTTTGGTCTTGACCCTTGTAGCCGTGTCTAAACAAAATTTCGTTGGTCTCAAGTAGTCAACAATACATGAACATATAATTTTAATTTATAAGAACAGAGGGGTGAAAGAATGGAATTTTAAATAATATAATTATAATAACTAATGTAAATAATAAAAATGAATCGATAGGATTATATAATTGACTGTTTTGGAAGCCAACCACAAAAATGATAAAGAATTAAAACAATAATTTTTAAATAATAACAATGAGGTTGATAGGATTATATAATGACTGTTTTTGGGAGCCATCTACACTAATAAATAATATAAATATTAACAATTGTAATGTATTATAGATATAATGAACTGTTTGTGAATAGGATTATTATTACTGTTTTGGACGACATCATGGCACCAACTATAAAATAATGCCCGTGGGCAATAATTTAAATATCAGTAGGATATAGTGGATGAAAGATAAAAAAATTACGTAAATACCGTATAAAATATAAATTATTACCAATTATTATAAAATAATCAAGTAATTAGTTTATTACTAATAATTAAAAAAAATGAATTTAAAAAATAATAATAATAAATATTGTAAATAACCAATGAATTGGATAGCATTATTATTGCCGTTTTTTGGAAGCCAACTACACCAAAATATAAGGGGGTAATAAACATAATAAATAATAAATATTAAGGCAAAATCAATTATAGAATTAATATAATTAAACTGTTTGGGAAGCCCACTGCCCCAAAATTACTAAAATTATAATCATATGTGTAAATAATAACACTGCTCTTCTAGGATTATATAATAAGTATGGAAATAATGGAAATAATAATAAAATTATAATAATACAATACATAACAATTGAATTAATTCAAATTTTAAATGAATCAAAAGATACATAGGAACTATTTAGATTATATAATATTAAAACGTAGGAACTTTTTAATAATAGTGATCAGTATCAGAGATACAGTAAGAAAAGTGATATGCTCCAAAATACAAAACTTGTTTTGATCATAATTACATACAGTAAAACTTGTTAAAAGTGTGCACGCCAACTGCAACCCAATACACTATAATTACAATACTACACAAAAAAAATAAAAAAATCCCGGAGTATTATTATATACATGATTTGAAAGGCAAATACACAGTGTTATAATTATAAGTTCAGGGTGTTCTAAGGTGTGTCTTTCTAATACTACATATACACATAAACTACTCATTATCTATGAACAAATATTCCAAAATGATCTTTTGAAGCCATCTACAACTAATAATAATACTAATATTACCAAATACTAGAAGGTGGGGATAGAGTTTAAATGAATGATTTGGTAGATTAAAATAATAACTGTTTTGGGAAGCCATTTCCACCAAACTAATGAAAAGTAAATACCTATAATAATTTAATATAGAATTATAATAATTCAAGTTTAATAATAAGGTAATAATAAAAACCATAAACCACTTTTGCTTCCCTCTTCTCCTCATCCCCCTCCTTTTCCTTTCCTTCTCCTATTAACCCTCCCATCCTAATTCTTCATAGTACCTAATGGTATACTAAAAATGAGTTGATCGGATTAGATAATGCCGGTTTTCGAAGGCCATCTACAACACCAAACATTAATGTAATGAGGCCTAAGGTAAAACATATAAATAATTTGATAGGATTATAAAATACCAACCTTATTTGAAAGTTATGTACATAAAAAATCAAAATACTCCATAACTAGAATAATACTAATAACCCTATAATAACTAATGCGTGTTATATTCGCTTATGTATAAAAATTATAAATGTACTGATATAATTTTTAAAACGATTTTTTAAAAAAAAAAAAATAATGAATTAAAAAATAAAAACATATGTTCTACACCAATGAATTGACAAGATGTTATATATAATAACTGTTTGGAAGCCATCTGCACAAATAAATACATACTAATAATAATGAAGTATTATAATTAGCATTATGATAAAAATTATAAATGTAATGATATAATCATTAAAAAAATGAAATGTGGATAAATCTTATTAGAAAAATAAAAAAAAGATTTTGTTTTACAAATAATAACAATGAATGGACAAGATGTTTATATAATAACATGTTTTGGAAGCCATTGCACCATGTAGGGGGTGAAGACTATACTTAGAATTATGATAAAAGTACTAATGTATTATATAATAATGAAAAAAATTAAATGTGAAAACAATTAGTAATAGTATAAAAAAATATGTTAATAATAAATTGAATGACAGGGTTATTATATAATGACTGTTTTGGAAGCCCTCTGCACAAATGAGGGGGGGGGGGGTGAAGGACTTGGCTTCCAAAAAAAGTCTAGTAGGTCAATATTAAGGGGCGGGCTTCAGACCACATGAAGGTCGAAGTGAGTGTGTTTCACCCCAAAATGTTGGCACTTACGGTGTTGTGCATAGCCAAACACGCGACACGAGGCTCATGACTAGCGATCACAGAGATAACCAGCCCGATACAAGCCGTCATCCTTGTGAGCCATTGGTCCATTTGGTTCAACCAATGGCCATCATATTATATTAGGGTCAGCCAGGGGGGAAGGTCGTACAATCTTTGGCAATTTCTGTGCAAACAGGTAATTGAGGTCGGCAAACCATAAGTAGATTTTATGCGCTTGTATGGTTGTTACAGCTGGCAGAGAAATGTGACCTTGGTGACGAGCTGTATTGTATGTCTTTGCGGAAAGAATATTTTCTGTAATTCGCACATAGCGATTAAAAATAACGAAAATTTTGCCCGTTGTTCACACCGTCACCGCGCCAGTTAGAGTTAGGACCCTATATAAGCTTATAATTTATCGGGCCTACATGTATATATACTATATATTCAAAAACTTCTCCGCATGTCGGGGGGGGGGGTATTTTTCTTGTTGTTTCTTTCTTTTTTGTTGTGATAATTTGCGGATGTTTTACTCCAAAGAAAATGTTCTTTTGTTGTGTTTTTAATCTATTTTCATCCATTTTTTATAATGTGTAGTTTATATTATTATTGCTTATAATGTATTTTCATTTTTGTTCCAATTTATTGGTTTTATTGTTTTGAATTTGATTTTATTTATTTTTATTTTAATATTATATTTTTATTTGTTTTTTATTGCTGGTATTAGTAATTTTGTTTTTATTTATACTTATATTCACGTCTTAATACTTGAATTTTTATGTAGGCCTAATTTTTATGAATGTTTGATTGTTAATTAATTTGTTTACTTAATATTTTAAAATTTCATTTACTAGTTGTTTTGACAATAGAACAGAATGGTTAGAGTAATGGAGCCGACCACCATTTGGAGGGCCTTGTCTTCAAAACTCACTATTGTTATATTGTTAATATATTATTATTGTTATATATTTCGCTTGTGTTATGTTGTTATTTCCATAGGGCCTATCACCGTGGCACACATCACCACTTTAACAATTTTCATCCTACATTGCACATTTTTTATTCCACCAAAAAAACAATACATAAAAGCTAATAAACAAACAAAAAACAAAAAACGACACACAAACCTTGCGGTCCGAGTAAAAAAAAAAGCAATAAAATGTAATATTCAATTCTTAGCCCCAAATATTGCTCTCTCTATCACAAGCATTGGTTCATTTTCAATTTTTTCAAGAAAAAGACAGTACCTTGCAGAGCTCGACAGTACCTTACCCAATCGAGTGTATAAGCTATAGAGTTATATTTGTCTCAGGGATTATAAGAACAGTTTTTAGGGCCCTCCTGTGTATGTCTACAACATCTTTCGACTCCCAAAACTAATGTATGAGACAATAGTGATATCAAATTCTGCCGGGCGGAAGAAATGACACGTAGCTCAAGTCAAACGAGCGGTAAGATGACCTCCCCCGGGTCACGGTGATGAAACAAGCTAAGCGACTGAAATTACACTAGGGATACACAACCATATCCCGTGGGACCCTCCGAATCTGTAGGGAAAACGTCTCAAATCTCCCCCGAGGTCGGGGGAAGTACTCCGCCACAAACATTAGTCTAAACGCATGGTTCCGGTATACCCACACTGTCATCTCGACGTGCCGTTTGTGCGTAAGAGATATTCAGCCAGACCAATCGATGCAACTGCTTATTTTTCGCGCAGCATTTAAAATGGGCCCTGGGAACTGAGCGGCTGTTGACGACCACCTGGGGGATGTAGCACGCGCGCGTTGTGGTTTGGCTCAGGCAGTACAAACAAGGAATTTCTAGGGTGCAATTCTTGTTGTATTGGTGTCCCGATTGGTGTTCGGGCTCAAGTCCTGATTTTCCAAGTTTTAATGTTTTCATTGACTTTATAGGCCAAGAGCATTAGTTTTAACCTGGAAATAGCTGATAACAAGCTGAATTTTTCAGGATAGGTCCAGGAATATAAGTAGAATAACATACTAAAAGTCCCCAAAAATCCCCCTGGAGCTCTCTCCAAAATCCAAGATGGCGTCCGAAATGGCCGCCATTTTCTATTTTTATCATAACTTTCCAAACAGACAAGTTGGAAATACAAACAAAGTGTCTATATATATGTTTTAAGGCACAGGGAATCTAATAAAGTCATTATTTTGAGACTTAAGAACTCACAAATATCCTAAACTAAGACGGCGTCCAAAATGGCCGCCATTTTCTGATTGTATCATAATTTGATAAGTCGGCAAGTTAGAAGTACAAATTAAGTGTCTAAACATATGTTTTAAGGCACGGAGAATCTATAATAGAAGCATTATTTAGAGTGTCCACAACCAAGATGGCTTATCTTATTATGGTATCAAATGATACAAAAATAGAAGAGTTTCCGGTTACAATAGTTTTCACCGTCATCTGGTGCAGCATCTTCAACACTGATGTCAATTTATGTTGGCACAGTCTCATCATCATTGACATCTAATAATGTTGGTGCAGTGATGTTCATAGTTGCAAGTTTGACTACAGCATTTACTGTACATTGAGGTGTATTCAGGTGTATCCATAAGAAACCAAGATGTTTCTTGCAACTGCTACAATCATCAGGTTTGAGCAAAGTATCTGGTGTGAATGAGATGTCTGTTTCTAATTTTGCACATGTCGCCATACCCTTTTAGTTTGAGGCAGAGTGCTACACCCATTCTTAAACCGTGAGATAAGTTTGGAAACTGTCACTGATTGCCCGTTTGTATGCTATGTGTCGGTATTCATCAAGTGATTTAGGAATGCTGCCCCCATAAGTTTAGGAATATCAGCATGTATCTATTGTTAATAAAGCTATCCAGTAAGTCTCTTAGGATCCTATATCACTCTCATATTACATTTAACCATTCTGCATTCTGATTTGTTCTAAATATGTTGTAATATATAGCTTGTTCTTTCGTTTAAGTCCAAAATCTCAGTGGAAGGACCGTCTTTAACCAGGTTGATAAGGTTTGATTCCACCTGGAGACTTGTAGACCTCACAGTCATCAATGATGTGGCTAATGGTTTGTGGCTCTACACAATCGCAATTTGAAGGAAGTGCTTTGTACGGCCAATGCCTCTATTGAACTTGACCCATACTTACCTATTAACGTCACAGTCCTTGGGCTTGCTTGATGGGCTGTCCACAAACTGTGGTTCAAGGTAGAGGATGACATGATGATTGCTCAGACCATATGTCATCGATCCAGGATGATCGATAGGAATACTGCGAATACTACTTCTTGGTGAGCTTGATCTGAAAGTTCCTCCTAAAGTTTAGAGGAGCTATGCCGACAGAATTGTAAGATATTCTACAAGACTGCGTCTTGGCAGCGACTGCCTTGGTGTGTTGATGGAAATTAAGGCTGCTGTCCATTATGACAGCAAGGTACTTCGGTGTTGAGTCGTGTGACAGTTTATCTCCAGCTAGAGTGATGTTAAGTTCTCTTTTTGCGCATTGATTTGCAAG
>JAMKCH010076665.1:0-66928 GCA_023653785.1 Ophioderma brevispina | reverse complement strand
TTTTTTTTTTTTTTTTAATAATTAATATTCTAAAAAGGTTTCAAATTCTGATATAAGGGTTTCAAATCGGGAGTTCACAAGTTTTTCAGGCCACTCAAGCCCACCAAAGCAGGTTTAAAATATATGCTATGGCAGAAGTATGCCTCAGGTTATATATGCAATTTCAGGACCAATCTTGGCAAAAAAGCCTGCGACCCCAGAGTTATTGAGATCACTAAAGACATTTTTCAGGAGCGAGCACTTCATACAATAGATGGCACCATATCTTTACGGATAGATTTCTATACCTCCGTGGCATTGTGCAAGGATCTCCTCAACAAGAAAAAACATTACGTACGGGTGCCATCAAGATGGGGCTTCGAAAGGGTTTGTGCCTAAAGCCTTAAAAAAGAAAAGCCCCACAATCGCCCCTTCACCGCCTAGCAAAGAATGAGAGAGGGACATTCTACTCTAGGCAAAACAACGATCTGACCTTACCGTATGGAAAGACAGTAGTATCTTGACAGTCCAATCCTCTTTCTACCATGCTTTCCGTAACGCCGCACAAACAATCATAAGAAAATTAGTTATAGATTGTCGTACAAACCAGGAGGGAAACCTGAAATCAAAGCCCCCACCAACGGGTATGGTCTTGGGATACACACAGAACAGCAGGTGTAGACAGAAGTGCTCATACGTGCATATCACTCGGTAGCAAGAAAGATCAGAAATGGTGCACTCAGAATTGTATTTTTCCCTGGTTGACATAGCCGCGTAAACGCCTGGATATGCTTTAAGTTTGGCCCAAGCCAACTGATTGTTGATCGTTTCTAATTCAGACGGTCCCGCACCCCGTAAAGAAGAAAACACTAAAGAGTCCATTGCCCTCGCCATTCAAAAATCACCCTAGAAAATAGCCCATGGGACTGACTGAAGCGGGGGTTCGCACAGGGTACCACATTCAATAGGACACAACCTCCTGGACCTATAAATCAAAGGCAAGTTCGTCACAAGATTGGTTGAGAACAGAAGAAAACAGGGAAGAAAGGTTAAGATACCTGCGCAGATAGCTTAGACCACAAGACCTTGTCTGACAGTGGATATCAAATTCGTTACAAGTTTGATGTGAAGCGTGTGGAGTAAGCCTTTGCAAGAAAAGGGACTGCTTAATCATGTAAGAGCCTATGCATTTGATTGAAATTTGAAAAAACCCTCAATAGATAAAAAATTCTCGAACATCGGCGATCCTATTAAGAACATAAAACAACAAAACAATATATTTTTTCAGTTTTCTGGTGTTATTTTGCGTTTGGTTTTCTTTGACATTTAGGTATCACAATCAACACGGAGTAGCCGAAAATGACATAGAGTTAGAAGATGTGTGAGTCGAATCGCCACGTACACATACGTACCTTTTATTTTCAGAGGTATTCATTGCCGTTGTTCTTTCGAGAGACCGGCGAACCCCCGTTCTCATTTCTAGTTTCTCTTTAGTTGTTACTCCGAACCACCTGCTCAAATTTGTAGTAAATTTATTTTGCTTTTCAAAAGTAGGGCGCAAAAAATTACTAAATCAAAATATTATATTTGGGTTCAGTATCTCCTCTTTGCGACAGGGAAGACGCTCCATGGGAAAAGGGTCTTTTCCTTCCAGGCTTGAAGGGCAGGTTTTCTACAAAAGATGTGATGGCGAACCGGGGGGGGGTGTGATGATGGCTACAGGGTGGTGTGATGGCTACGGGCTTGGTACTTGTGATGACGTACAGATTGGGCCTGAGGTTGCACCATGCACCAAAAACTTGATATTGCGCCATATTTATAAATGTTTTAGGTTCAATCCAAAAAGTAGCTAAAAATAATAACTGAACAAACATTATCCCGTAACGGATAGAAGACATTTAGTAAAAATTTCTAATTTCGTTCGTTTCGGTTTTCTTATGCACTTGGCACTGCACGAAACTATGTGGCTTTTCTGATCCTTTTTTGGAATTGGTTTAGAAATATTTTCTCATGATCAGTAAAACACACGCACAAATTTTACTCAAGAAAAAATAAAGTAAGTAAAGCAATGCAAGCAAAAACTCAGTAAAACATGAAACCTTACCACACAGATGTTTTCAATTAACTTTTTGGAAACTTTTAATGACAACTTTTACCGGATCGGGACCTGCGTTTCATTCACTATAGGCCGTGTAAACCACAAAATTGAGGGGAAAACATTCTGAATGTTTTTAGTAGCGATTGCCTCGTTCTTGTTAGGGCATAAGTTTTGTTCGCTATAGGCCTTGTCTATTTTACTTCACCTGCAGTGGCCGCCTACGTTATTTTTGAGGAAGCAAAAAGAGATCGAAGATGCCAAATTGAGGGAAACGATTCATGATTTGTTTTTTAGTCGCAATTCAATTGCCTTTGTCCGTGATTGGGCAGTGTGTTTGTTCGATATAGGCTTGTTTATACTTCACCTGCCGTGGCCCGGCTACGTTGAGAATGCAAATCGAAGAAGCAAAAAATTGAGGGGGGGGAGGAAAGATCGAGGAATGTTTAGCCGCATATTGCCGTTTACATGTAAGGCCTTGCATTTTCATAAAACGTAGTCTGACAGGAAGAAAGGTAAAATGCAGGTATGATGAAACATTCATCAATTCTTTTCAATTTCAATTTGGATCTTGAGATTGGCAATTTTTAGCTTAGACGGAGTTTTGGGCAGCGGTTTTTTTTCTTTTTTCAAATTCGCTGACGGGCCCGGACTTGGTGAAAAATTTCGCTGCGTTGGCCATACCCTCCTACGTGGTGAAATGTTTGGTGCCGTGGCCCTACTTGGTGAAGTGTTTCGCTGCCGTGGCCTGCCAACGTGGAAGGCTTTCGTGCCGTGCGCCCTGCAATTGTGAAGTTTCGTGCCGTGGCCCTGCCACCGTGGAAAACTTTCGCTTTTGCCGTGGCCCTACTTGTTACAAAGTCGCTGCCGTGGCCTGGGACGTGAAGTTTCGCTGCCGTGGCCAGAACTGAAAACTTTGGCTTGCCGTATGGCCTAATGGTACAAAGTCGCGCGCGGGTTTGGCCTGCACGGTGAAGTTTCGCTTGCCGTGGCCCTGACAGTTGAAAACTTCGTTGACGTGGCCCTACTTGGTACTTAGTCGCTGCCGTGGCCTGTGCACGTGAAGTTTCGCTGCCGTGGCCCTGCCACGTGAAGGGCCGCTGCCGTGGCCCTGCACCTATGTTATTGCGAAACCAAAGAGCGCCTGGACTAAAATCTCTGCTTATTCTCCCACTCCTCTTTTAACCTCTTCGCTACTTAGCCCATCCCCTACCCCTACTATTACCTTTTTACATTCCCGGCTTTGCCCCATTTTCAACCAGTAGCAGACGGGACGTTCCCACTAGTAGTGATTTTACAGAGAGCGGCTCTCCGCTGGAGAGAGCTAAAATGGACAAGTGCCGTATGCGAAATTTGTTTTGAATAGGGGACACTTTCGGTCACTGGTAGCGTTACAGTGGTGTGTGTACCAAAAATGTAACAGCGCAGAGGCGAAAAGCCGGGCCTGTAGCGGCTGAGGGCCTCCTGGCTCGGGACCAGAACGTATATATATAAGAGGAGTATGTCTGAAATGACCGATTCACGAAAGTGAAATTAAGGTAAGACGGGAACATGACCTGGTTCCTGCTCTTACCACCAAGAGATCACCAAGGATCCAATAGGTACCTGTTGGTTGAAAAAGTGACTAAGTCCAGAGAGGAACGCTTCCTTGGTCTTTAGCGTAAGTGGTTCTGGTTTATCCAGGGCGCTCGCCTTGCACGGTTTGTCGGCTGATATGGTGGTGCACTTTGCGCCAACATATTTTAAGCCAGCAGCCCCGGTATTTCCCCACTAGTGGGTGATTTACCGGGGAGCGGGTCTCCGCTGGCGAGAGCTAAAAAAATGACAGTGCCGTATGCGAAATCGGATTTTGATCTAGGGACGCTTTCTGGGGAGCGGTTACATTGGTTGTGTCAAAAGGTAGCATGCGCAGAGCACAGAGAGGGTAAAAAAAAGCCGGCCGGTAGTGGCTGGAGACTGGTTCGGACCAGACGTATATATATAAGAGGGGTGGTGTGTCCGGCGTGACCGATTCACGTTAGCAAATTACGGTAAGACGGGGAAATGACCCGGGTTCTTGCTCTTTACCAGAGATCCCCCCCCCAACCCAAGACCAATAGGTACACTGTTGGGTGAACAAGTGACTAAGTCCAGAGCGGACCGCTTCCTTGGTCTTTTAGGGTAAGTGGTTCTGGTTTGATCCAGGGCCGGCTCGGCCCTTGCCAGTATTTGTCGGCTGGAGATGGTTAGTGCACTTTTGCGGCAACATTTTGTTACGCAACAGATCCGGTTTTTTCCCACTAGTGGCGTGATTTACGGGAGCGGCTCTCCGCTGAGAGAGCTAAAAAATGGACAAGTCGTTATGCGCCATCTGGATTTGATCTGGGACGCTTTCGGTAGGTTAGGGTCTACATGGTTGTGTAAAAAAATGTAGCATGCGCAGAGGCAGGAGGGTAAAAAAAAACCGGACTGTTTGTAGCGGCTGGGGCATCCTGGTTCGGGACCAGGAACGTATATATAACTAAGAGGGGGTTACTACTCTGTAGTCAGGCTGGATAAAGGTTTATATATATATATGTAATGAGGTCCGTTTGAGTGCGTTAGTGGTATTCAAGGTGAGGCTGCCGGGATCTGGCAAAAACAAGGGCTTGTAATGAATGTTGACCACGCCGAAGTCACACGCTATGTTGGTGTTTTGAACACGCAGTCAACGGCAATAAATCCTTTACGACAAGCCAGACCCGATCCTTAACTGGGGCGAGTCATACGCCGTGTTTTTTCGGCGTACTATTGTGCATGGTGAACATAATACCGGGGATACCTGTGAAAAAACGTGCCTAATTCTAACGGGGTTGACAGGTCCTCGGCCCCGCTGGCCTGGATGCAAGGAAAGGGGAATTATTGGAGGCCACAATGTTGATCCTGCGAGTGGTCTAACGCTTACCACGGGTATGTTCTAGCCTTGGCGTGTGTGGGTACGCTTGGCTCGTGCAACGATGACATTGTTCATAGGTATTTGAACGCATAGCGGTCAGGGCCACGGGGGGCCCCGGACCCCGTTCGTCTGATGGTCGCTAAATACGAGAAAATCGCGTATGCGGTAACGCGCAGACGCGGGATACGAACGGCCAACCGCATCCGTAAATATGCGGACAGTGCAGGCGGGCGCGGAGCGAGTACACTAGAGCGAGCTGTAAAGGAGTCCATAGAAAGAGGCCCTCCTCAACAAACCTGTCTGTGTACCGGCGAGAAGGACGCGGGCCGGACGGTCCGGGTTGAGGCGGAAGGTGAGGGGGAACCAGCGGGAAATCCGCAGCGTTCTGACCGGTAATCCCATCAGGACCGCCTGGAAAGTCCGATGCGGTGGTGAGTAGGCCGCCCCAAAGGTTCCGGGGCGCTCAGGCATGAAAAGCGCTCCTGGCGGTTTGGGTGCCGGCGCGGCCTGTTCGCTGATCGAGACCCACACCTAACATCTCCAATGTCTTATGACTCTGAAATCAGATCGAGCGATTATCACCCGCTGAATTTTTAAGGGAGGGGGAAAAGGAAAAGAAATACCGGATTCCCTCAGTAGCGGGGTGAGTTGAAGCGGGAAAAGACCCAGCGCTGAATCCCCAGTGCAAGCAAAGCGTGAGGGAAATGTTAGAGTTATAAGGAAGCCGTTGACCTTACCGGTGAACGAAGGCCGATTGTACTTGCTGAGTGAAGACCTTGTGCTGTATGGCACGTTCAGGTCCCGCGGACGCTCGTTGCCGGCTCTAGTCTTAGGCTTCGAGCGCGGGTTGTGATGAAGGCAGCCCCCAATTATGGGTGGTAAAAATCCCATCTAAGGCTAATACAAAGCACGAGCCAATGCTCCTCTGAAACAAGGAATTGACGGAAGCCGGCGTGAAAATGTAACCATGACAAAATCCTAAACCCTAAGTACTGTTGCAAAAAAAAAGAATTGCCGGGGACCGGGAAATGAGGCATAGCTTTAACGCCGGTGATCGCCTCTTGCCAGTTCGATGGGAACTGGGGCTAACCCACAACGGTATTTTCAAAACTAAATTGATCATACGGGTAGTACGGGCCGAAAGTAGTCGAAAGTAGGAATGAGTACACTAGTTGCAGGCTAGAGAAAACTCCCTAGGGGGGGACTACCCCTTGCAGTGTGCTCGAGATGCAGATGACAAAGCAGGACCACACTTTCAAACACAGGGCAAAAGGGATCCTCGGAAACCACGGTGCTAATCTCAGATCACCATGTGCGCCGGTTTTCGGTTAGGGCACCGGGGAACCGGAAATGATTACGGCTACGTGATGACGATTGTTGTTCTGATCAGGAGGGGGCGAAAAAGGTGGAGGAGGGTTCGTGAGCTATGAATCAGGATGGACAGCACCTATAACTCCCTTTGAAACCCCAGAGCAAGAGGGAGAGGGATCCTCCGGAACACACGTTGCTAATCTCCGATCCACCATGCTGCGCCCTTCGTTCGGGGCCCGAATGATTACGGGCGGACCGTGAGGATTGACCGATTGTGTTTTATAGGCGAAATGTGGAGGGGTCTTGAGTAGGACCTCATTTCTTGTATCTGCCAATCCCTGTCGAGTAAAGGTGGTACTAATGCAATGCTTCTCCTAGTGACATAGTGTCCATTGGGCTTCTGTTGATTGAACCCGGTGCCCCATGAAACGGCACAAGGTTTGGTTTAGACATAACGGTTGGAAATGAGGGATTGTAACGGGTGGATCGCAAGATTTTATCTAACGTTTGATCGCAACGATTTATTAATAATAGCTAGCTCACTAGCTCTTAACTGGTTTAGACGAGCGTCCGCTGCTTGTTGGGAGAGGACATATGACAGATCACCGCGAACAAAGGTACGGTAAGTGATTTAGCTTTAAAAGTAGGACGCGGGTCTTTATGGCCAGGTAGATGTTTTAGCGGGTCTTTGCAAAGACCTGGGTCTTATGGCCCGCAGGGCTAGTTTTTAGTTGGTAGGTTTTTTAGGGTGCAGGTCTTGATGGCCTGCCAGGGATTTAGCAGTCTTTAGTGCAAAGACTGGGGGTCTTTATGGCTAGCAGGGCTTAGTTTTAGTCGTGGTGATGCGGTTTGGTAGGGTATTTCCTGGGGTTTGTTTTCCTCAGAGGAAGTAATAGAGTAAAGGAGGAGTTCTCCCCATGGTGAAAAAAGAAACAAAAGTTTTGCATGCCGTGGCCCTTGCCATTTATTCTAAAAAAAAATCCAGTCCAGCCTGCCGTGGCCCTAGCACGTCGGTTTATAAAAAAAAGCGAAACAAACCGCAAAAGTAAGGGTATTCTTTGCTTAAAAAAATGGGATATGATAGGCAGTAGGTGCAAAGAAGTACCCTCAATTTGCGGTTGTTCGCTCTTTTTTTATCACAACGACGTGGCAGGCACGGCAGGCTTGGGACTTGTAGTTTTTTAAAGAAACTCAACGTGGAAAGGCCACGGCAGGTGAACTGTGAAAAAAGGAAGCAAGTGGTTTCATGCAAAATAGTTTTGTATGGAATCTGAATTGCTCACTGTTTGCAAAACTAGCCGGTAAACGGCCTAAATGCATTGAAAAGCAACGCGTCATTTTCGCGAAGATGGCCGAGATGCAATGAAAAAGCATCGCGTCATTTTACGAAGAAGCCGAGAGCAATTAGAAGCATTGCCCGCCAAGTTCGATTTCGCGGCCAAACTGTCCCAGATGCAATTGAAACATCGCGCCCAATTTTGATCTTTGCGGGGCAAAATTGTCCGAGAGATTGCATTGAAAAGCATTGCGCCAAATTTTCGACTCTGCGGGCCAAACTGTCCAGAGCAATGAAAAGCATCGAGTCATTTCCGGGAAGACGTTCCGAGATGCAATGAGAAGCATTGCGCCAATTTTCGATTTCTCGGGCAAACTGTCCGATTGCAATGAGAAGCATTGCGCCAATGTCAATCTTCTGCGGGCAAACTTGTCCCAGATGCAATGAAAAGCATCGCGTCACTTTCGCGGAAGATGTCCCAGATGCATTTAAAAGCATCGCGTCACTTTCCGGCAAGACGTCCCCGATGCATTTAAAAGCATCGCGTCATTTTTTTTCCAGAAGACGTCCCAGAACTGCATTTTAAAAGCATTTGAGAGTCATGGTCGCGACCAAAAAATAGTGCTGACAGCGAGATGCCAATGAGATTGCAATTTCGGACCGTGGAACCAAGGGAAGCCGATGCTTGTGAATGCATCTCGGTCGCGTTAGGGTTAATTTAATGTGGACTGTTTGCTTTTTTGCGACTTAGCAATATCTCTGCCAATAAAGCGATATAAGTATAGATTGTACACCAGGGTACGTATTTAGATTAGCTATCACCAACCCAAATTGGAAGGTAGACGGAAGTGGAATGGGGGAAGGAGGGAAAATCTCCCTTTCCGATCCTTCACCACCCAACAGTATGGTCAAGGGTTTTTTTAGCATTTTGACCCCTGTAATTTTAAATTGGGGCAAAGGTGCATTTTTCGTTCACATGATTTGCAATCATCCTACAGCAACAAGGTTATCTAGAATGCCAACAGTTTGAAGGATCTGAGGGGTGTAGTTCTCTACTTATGGCTTTGAATTACTTGAATTTCACACCGGTGATTTTTTTGAGGTGCCACCTCTTACGGTTTAACGATACAGCAATCTTTAAATTGAGGGGGGTCACCTCAAAATCATGTACCAGTCTGAAATTCAATATTCAGATTTCAGAGGGCCATAAGTAAAAAAATACACCCCTCAGATCCTTAAAACTCGGCATTGGATAACCTTTTGCTGCAAATTGCAAATATGTGAACAGAAACAATGCACCGCCCCAATTTAAAATTACAGGGGGTCAAAAATGGCCTCAAAACCCACTGGACCTTACTTTGGTGGGCCAGAAAGTCAAGTAAAAGTGAATAACTGTCCAATTTGGGGTGGTGATAGCTAACCTTAAATACTACCCTTGTACAATCTTATACTTATATCGCTTCGTTGGAAGATATAGCTGTCAGAAAAGTGTAAAAAGCCCATGACTTGATTTGGAACCCCTAAAACACCAATGTCAGGACAGTCTGCCCAATATTTTGTCCTACTTGAAATCTGTTGGGGGGGCCTTCCTCTTGCTTACTATTTTTGCAAAGTTTCATTGTGGATGTCTAAGTGTCTTCTATACGTAATGGCTTAAGAAAGCCCTACGTCATGTAATTCAGTTTTGAAAGAATTCCCATTGAAAACACACAGGAAACCTGACTTGCAAAATGGGGATAACGTGCCACAGTTCACTCTTTACATATAATTCAATTAGGATATTAGTATTATAAAGTGTCTTACCACACAAGAAACCAAAGCTGTTTAAATGTATATTTGGTCCATACCTGATCGGTGATAATAAGGTGATCAATATTGATTTCAATTTCATTGTTAGAGTTCTACAGGTTCAAACTTGGATCAAAGTATTTTAAAACTGCACTTGCATACCAAGGTGCAAAAGTTTCAGAAAGAATTCTGTGTACAGTGTGTTCCAAAAGAAAACGCACACTCTTGTGACAGGACACCATAAGTGTTGAACAAAAGCATATGATACTTATTCTTTGTTGTAAGGTAAGATGTATTGTTAGCTAATAATCCCTGAAAAGAATAAAGGTAGAGTCCAATATTTTTGCTGGGTCGCATAGCGACCCGGCTATAGAAACCAGCTGTTCTCAAAATTGGAAAGGAAGTTATATTTGTAAACTGAAAGGTTTTGATTTCTGTGTGTTATAATGATTGGATACGTTCCTGAAAATTTGCTGTATTAATATGAGATGTACGTAATATTATTTTCATGGGGACAAAAAATGGATAATGCAGGAAAATGTAAAATATACTTTTCACCACATTTTTCCAGAATGGAGATACATGCATAACAACAATAGCGAACAGTGGTTCATTTCAAAATATGCAGGACACTGGGTGAAGGTCATGTGTTTCAGGGATGTCGTAGCTGGTATGTCAACACATTTGCCCATATTCGCCATCGAAATTGGTTACAAAACTCCCTGGTTACTGGATCACGCACATTTTTGAATGTTATTGCAGGCCGTGACTTTGTTGTAGTTGATTCATTTGATCGTAGGTGACAGGACTCAAAAGCGCTTGATCCAGTTGACCTTGTAACGACCGGGTTACACGTAAACTTCCTAGCGAATTGGTAAAACATGTGTCGACTTGCTCCAAGATCCAAGTCCACTACTATTTATTATATCTGCCTTAACATGTTATGGGTGTTATTCCTGTACTGACCCCTAGTATAGTCCCACCTGTTTTAACCTGAAATCTAGCTTGAATTTGGGAGGTGGGAGTAAATCAGGGATCTCACACCCTTAACATGAAACACACAAGCCTCAAACATTTCAGCCCTTCAGAGGCTTAAACTTATCTCCAGATATCTTCAAGTGTGCAAAAAGAGGTGTGTGATCAACAAAAGACCTGTAAAAGAACACTAAAATTAATCTGGGGTAAAGAAAATCCAAGGAAATACTTACCAAAAAAAGTAATGACTAACAAATTGCATGTAGTATCTATTGCTTCCACCAAAACACTTATGATGGGATTCTAATAGGATTTCTATTTTTCGGATTCTTTCCAAAAACTGGGGGGGGGATTATAACCGCAGAATGGGACTATACTCGGGTCAGTACGGTAATTACACATTACAGAGGGGATGGCCACCAGTTGGAAGCAATACCTTCTTACAGACCCATGGTAGCTATGGTAGCTATGGTAGCTATGGTAGCTATGTCCCATATCAGGCTCCGCATGAGCAAAGCACACTCTAACAGTAGCAGATGAGTATGTGCATTTATGGAGCATTACCTATAGTTATTTTGGAAAGGCTAAATTGGACCAAATAATTTAACTTGATTCGAGTCGAGTACCTACTTGAATATATTTTAGTTGATTTGCGCTGTTATTTGAGCTAGTTTATATTGTTTGATCTAAATTTGAAAGAAAGAAAAACCTTTTACAGTATTCTGGGTGTGTATAAACAAACCTTTTCTGGTATACTAGGTGAAGTTATAGGCCAAATATATATTTTGGTATGTTTACTTATGGAAGAGATTAAAGTTTCATGGTTTATATTCCCTGGCCCTGGTTTTAATCATTTGATTTATTATATCAATTAATTTCGAGGATGGATTAAGACCACGATGCAGATTCTGGATTCGAGAATTTAGTAATTAGTGAAAATTGATGGTGAATAATGTATAGCAAAATGTGTTAAACCGTAGCGTATTAAATTAAAGCTATTAAAATGCGCAAGTAACCATGGACGTCCTGGTTTGTAACATAAAATTTTTCATTTCTGGCCTATATTGTGAATAAGTAAAACTACCTTCTCCAAAAGTGTGGACAGGCCCAAAATTTTGAATGAAGAGAGTGACATTTTGCTGCAAACCCATTAGAGTCATCACTATTTCAGCAGTTGTGGAAATAAAAATTTGAAATGCATACGTGGCAAAAAATCTATTGAAAAGGAATTCCTGAGCTAAAGTCTTCACTCATTTGGATCCAGGTTTATGTTCATTTATTTCCGGTTTGGAAAGTTTCTTTAAAAAAAACTTGGTTTCTCGACCGGGACCTCACAAAATATTTTATAAAAGTTATTTTGTTTTTAAGTTTGCAAATCCAGGCTTGCTGATTGGAAAAGCCAGGTTTTCAAAACCTGCCAATCGAAAAAAAAAAACAGGTTTACGATTCGAAAAGGTTGTTTGTGATTAAATGTAGTAGTGTAGGGCCAACTGTTTGTTTTTTAAAATCGAATTTCATGAATCCCTTTTTTTTTTAAAAAAAACAGGTATTTGTCGATTGAAATATTAAAATTATTTTTCTCACGGCTGTTCATCAAAAAGCTTGGTTTAAAGTTATTCTATCGTTCGAAAAATCATGTTTTAAAACACCCTTTTTTTGGATCGAAAAGACATGTTTGTTAAAAAACAGTGTATCAAAAATTGATAACCCTAATTTGGCGATTTGAAATCCCTTATTTTATTCAGCCATTTCATGTTTTTTAAGCCGAAAAAAAACATTTTTTTGTGCTGTTCGTGTTAGTGCTTCACCAAAAGAATCTCTAAATGAGACCTGGTAAGAACCAGAAACAGGCACCAAAATGTCAGGATTGATCGATTTCGTGTATACAAAATGTATTTTCATACCAAAGTTTTTTTTTTTTTTTTTTTTTTTTTTTTTTTTAAATAATAAATGTGTATTGCAACATTATTTGGTTGTAAATTGCAATATTCCACCTTTTACAATGGCATACACATCAAACATCTCCATTAATGCTGATATCAATTCATTTCTGAATTATATTCATTTCTATTTTCTTTATACAGTTTTACCAAGACAAGTGCACTCCCAATAGGTGAAAACCAGTGCTAACTAATGTCTCTTTCATGTTGTCCTTCAATTCTTTAAAATCATACCGACGACCGGGCACAGTTTTTTTTCAAATACTTGTTAAGATTGACCCCAGAAATTAAGTACCTGAAGGGGAACCATTTCAACCAAATTGAGGCGCCATTAAATGCAAATACGGCAAATGCACGTTTTCGCGCCCAGACCACCAATATGAATCTATAAGTCCAACCACAATTTCCTTTTTTATCTATTTTAAAAAAAAAAAAAAACAACAAATATTAACATAGGAATGTTTCCATGATAATAACAGCTAAAACTAAAAAATATGCAGTTAACACACTAAAAGATCGAATTAGGAATGTCATGATCAACAAACTATCGTCGTCCAAATAAGACGCATTGGATTAGAGCTAATCAATTATATTTTGTGACGACACAACAAGAGAAGAGTATCTTACCCAATATTAATGATATTGTTGTGCGTTTTTTTGTGTGAAAACTTTATATGTAACATATTTTCAGTAACAAGCAAGTTGCAGCCCTACGCATTTATCATTTTAGTTCATTGTGTCGTCTGTGTCTATGATTAGTCATAGATTTATATCTTCTTAAACATATTTTATCACGAATAAATTAATGTTTTAGTATGTTATTATTATCAGTTAAATAATAATTATGAAAGCACGTATTGACCCAGTTAATTAGAAGTTGTTCTGCAAGGAAGTTGGGCAAGTAAATGTTGAGTGCAAGAAGATCAAATATTGTAATTGCCATTCCTCTTCATGCCCAGTCTTGTGGTTAACGGCTCTTATTTTTTTAAAAGGGGTCCTGCAAGTTACTCGATTGTTAGGAAGCTATCTCTAAAAACTATGACTCTACCTTTATGAACTTGTTCAGGAATATTATTCTAAAATACCATCGTAGCGTTACAACAAAGAATTATTAGTCACATGCTTTTGTTCAAACTTATGCGCCTTTGCAAACAAGTGTGCGTTTTTTTTTGGGACCCACCGGTACATTCAATGGGAATTTTGTTGAGACTTAGTTGCAATACTAGCCGGTAACCGGCCCAATTCGCATTGAAAAGCAACGCGTCATTTTTCCTGCGAAGAGTCCGAGATGCCAACGAACCTCGCGTCATTTTCCGGGAAGCCGGCCTAGATGCAATTAAAGCATTTGCCCAAGTTCGATCTTCTGCGCCAAAACTGTCCCAGATGCATGAAAAGCATCGCGCCAATTTTTGATCTTCTGCGGGCAAATTGTCCGATTATCATAAAGCATTGGCGCCAATTTCGATCTTCTTCGGGCCAACGGTCCCAATGCACATGAAAAGGCCGCGTCATTTTCCGGGAAGACGTCCGAGATGCAATGAGAAGCATTGTCGCCATTTCGATCTCTGCGGCCAACTGTCCCAAGTAGATGCCATGAGAAGCATTGCGCCAATGTCAATCTTCTGCGGGCAAACTGTCCCAGATGCAATGAAAAGCATCGCGTCATTTTTCGGGAAGATGTCCCAGATGTTCTTTAAAAGCATCGCGTCAGTTTCGCGGAAGACGTCCCTGATGCATTTAAAAGCATCGCGTCACTTTCCAGGAAGACGTTCCCCAGATGCCTTTAAAAGCATTGAGAGTCATGTTCGCGTCAAAAAATAGTTGTTGACAGCCGAAATGCAATGAGATGCAATTTCGGACCGTTACCAAGGAAGCGATGCTTTTGAATGCCTCTCGTTCGCGTTAGGGTTGTAATTTGGACTTTGTTTGCTTTTTGCGATAGCAATATCTCTTCCAATAAAGCTGAATATAATATAAGATGTCACAGGGTAGTATTTAAGATTAGCTATCACAGCCCCCCCCCCCACCCAATTTTGGAAGTTCTCTTACTTTTACTTTTTGAACTTATGGCCCCCCCCCCAAATATGTCCAAGGGTTTTTTTAGCCAGTTTTGACCCCTGTACTTTTAAATTGGGGCAAGTGCAATTTTTTCTGTTCACTATTTTGCAATCTACAGCAAAATTTTTATCTAAATGCCAAGTATGCAGGATCTGATTGGTGTAGTTCTTTCTCTACTATGGGCTCTCGGATATTTAAATTTCACACCGGTGCATGTTTTATGAGGGTGACCACCTCTAGCGATTTTCACGCTACAGCATTTTAAATTTGAGGGGGGTCACCTCAAAATCATGTACCGGTGGGAAAATTCAATATTCAGAGGGCATAAGTAAAGAACTACAAACCCCTTAAATCCTTCAAACTTGGCATCTGGATAAAAAAACCTTTTGCTGCAATTTGCAATATGTAACAGAAACAAATGCACCTTGCCCCAATTTAAATTACGGTGGTGCAGAAACTGGCTCAAAAACCACTCGGCCCGACTTTGGGGCATAGTCCAAAAATACAAGTGATAATAACTTCCAAATTTGGGCTGGTGATATCTGACCCCTTTAAATACTACCTTGTGTACAATCTTAGACTTATATCAGCTTCGTTTTGAAGATATATAGCTGTCGCAAAAAGTTAAAGTTCCCAATTGTGACCTGATTGTGGACCCCCTAAAAAAACCAATGTCTGACTGCTGCACCAAATCCTACTAAATCTGTTTGAGGGGGGCCTTGCTTAAATGTTTTGCAAAGTTTTCATTGTGGGTCTAAGTGTCTTCTATAAGTAACTGGTCTTCAGAAAGCCCTACGTCATTAATTCGTTTTGAAAGATTTTCCCATTGAAACACACAGGAAACCTGAACTTTCCAAACTGGGTATTACTTATAGCACCCGTTCACTCCTTCTATATCATCATTAGGATAATTAAAGTATTAGAAATGCTTACCACACAAGACACCAAGCTGGAATTTGTCATACCTAAATCAGGTGCTAATCAGGTGATATATTGATTTCAATTTCAGTTTTGAGTTCTACAAGTCAAACTTGGATTCAAAGTCTTAAAAACTGCACTTGAATAACCCAGGTCTTTCAAAGTTTCAGAATTCTGTGTACGCGTGTGTTCCAAAAAAACGCAACACTTGGTGACAGGCCCCATAAGTTTTGAACAAAAGCATATGACTACTTATTCTTTGTGTAAGGTAAGAATGTATCTGTTAGCTATATCCCTGAAAAGTTAATAAAGGCAGAGTCAATAATTATTTTTGCTGGGTCTCATTAAGGCGACCCGGCATAGAACAACACACTGTTCTCAAATTGGAAAGGAGTCTATTTTGTAATCTGAAGTGTTTTTATTTCTGTGTGTTATAATGAATTGGATACGTTCCTGAAAATTTTGCTGTATTAAATGAGATGTACGTAAATTAATTTTCATGGGACAAAAATGGGAATTTTCAGGAAATTAAAATATACTTTTTCACACATTTTACAACTGAATGGAGATACATGCATAACAACCATAGCGAACTGTG
Organism: Ophioderma brevispina; assembly: GCA_023653785.1. Classification (NCBI taxonomy): domain Eukaryota; kingdom Metazoa; phylum Echinodermata; class Ophiuroidea; order Amphilepidida; family Ophiodermatidae; genus Ophioderma; species Ophioderma brevispina. The sequence goes on along the minus strand of JAMKCH010076665.1, from coordinate 51,076 downwards.
GCATTTCACAATAATTAGGAACACTGGTGAATGGCCTGTGTTTTCAGGGATTTCTGTAGCTGTATGTCAACACAGTTGCCCATTTCGCCATCGAATGGTTACAAAACTCCCTGGTTACTGGATCACGCACCTGTTTGGTGTTTTGCAGGCCGTAGACTTTGTGTCGTGATCATGTCGATCGTGGTGCAGGACTCCAAAAGCGTGCTCCAGTTGACATAGTAACGACCGATTACACGTAACCCTTCGCTAGCGAATTGGAAAAACATGTGGTAGACTGCTCCAAGATCCAGTCCCTTACATTATTATCATCTCTGCCTTAACTTGTTTATGGGTGTTATTACTGTACTGACCCTAGTATAGTCCCCCACCTTTTTGACCTGAAATTAGCTTGAATTTAGGGGGTGGATTATAATGGGATCTCCACCCTAACTTGAAACACACAAGCATCACATTCAGCCCTCAAGCTAAACTTATTCCATATAGTCTTCAAGTGTCACGAGGTGTTCTGATCAACAAAAGACCTGTAAAAGAACCTAATTAATCTGGTAAAGAAACCACACGGAAATACTCAAAAAGTAATACCTAACACAAATTGCATGTAATCTATTGCCCTTCACCCAAAAAACTTATTTGGGCAATTTTAATAGGATTTTCTATTTTTCATATTCTTTCAAACTGGGGGTGGGATTATAACCGAGCCTGGGACGATACTCGGGTCCATTACGGTAATTACACATTACAGAGGGATGGCACAGTCTGGGAGCAATACGTCTTACAGACCCTGGTATGTAATGGGCCCAAGGTAGCTATAGTCCCCATATCAGGCCTACACATTCCACACACACCAATCACACCATCAATACAGCATCAAGTATGTGCATTATAGGAGCATACGATAATTATTGAAGTCTAAGATTGACCAACAAAAGAAATAATAAACTATACAAATATATTCTATCGAGTACTACTTGAATATATTTTATTTGATTTGCGCTGTTATTTGAGCTAGTTTATATTTGTTTGGATCTAATATTTGAAGAAAACCATTTTAATTATTCTGGGTGTGTATACTGAAACAAACCTTTTCTGGTATACTAGGTGAGTAATAGGCCAAATATATATTTTGGTATGTTACTTATGGAAAGAGGCACTCAAGTTTATGTTTATATTCCCTTGGCCTGTGTAATCATTTAGATTTATTATCATCAAATTATTCGAGGATTCAGACCACGATGCAGATTCTGGATTCGAGTATTTAGTAATTAGTGAAAATTGATGATAATTGTATAGCAACATGTTTAATACCGTAGCGTATTAAATTTAAAGCTATTTAAAATGCGCAAGTAACCATGGTACGTCCATGGTGTAACATAAATTTTTTCTTTCTGGCTTATATTTGTGAATAAGTAAACTACCTCTTCCAAAGTATGGACAGGCCCAAAATTTTGAATGAAGTGACATTTGCTGAAACCCATTAGAGTCCATCATATTTTCAGCAGTTGTGTAAATAAAAATTTGAAATGCAATGGCAAAAAATCTTATTGAAAAGGAATTCTCTGAGCTAAACGTCTTCACTCCTTTGGATCGGTATGTTCATTTATTTCCAGGTTTGGAAATTTTCTGTAAAAAACTTGGTTTCTCGACCGAGAACCTCAAAAAATATTTTATAAAAGTTATTTTGTTTTTAAGTTTGCAAATCCAGGCTTGCTGATTGGAAAAGCTAGGTTTTCAAAAACCCTGCCAATCGAAAAAAAAAACAGGTTTATCGATTCGAAAAGGTATGTTTTTGATAAATGTAGTGTATGGGCCAACTGTTAAAATCGAATTTCATGAATCCCTTTTTTTTTTTAAAAAAACAGGTTTGTCGATTTGAAAATTATTTTTCTCAACTTGGCTTTTCATCAAAAAGCTTGGTTCAAGTTATTTATCGGTCGAAAAATCATGTTTTTAAACACCCTTTTTTTAATCGAAAAGCCAGGTTTGTTACAAACCGAGCGTATCAAAATTGATAAACCTAATTTGGCGATTTGAAATCCCTTATTTTTATTCAGCCATTTCATGTTTTTTTTAGCCGAAAAAACATTTTTTGTGCATTGTTCTTGTTATATTCTTCACCAAAATAATCTCTAAATATCCCTTTAATAACCATAACATCACCAAATTCATGATTTTATCTATTTCTTGTATCAAAATGTATTTTCATACCAAAATTGTTTTGTTAAATTAAGTAAACCTCTGTAAATAAGAATGTTTTCTTGCCACATTATTTTGTAAATTGCAATCTTCCACCTTTTACAATGGCATACACATCAAAACATCTCCATTAATCTGATATTATATTCATTTCTGATATTATATTCATTTCTATTTCTTTATACATGTTTTACCAAGAAAAGTGCAACTCCCAACTAGAAAACCAAGTGCTATACTTAATGTCTCTTTCATGTTGTCCTTCAACTTCTTTTAAAATCATACCGCGACCCGGCACAGTTTTTTTTCAAATACTTGTTAAGATATGACCCCAGAAATTAAGTAACCTGCAGGACCCATTTAACCAAATTGAGGCGCATTAACTGCAAATACGGCAATGCACGTTTTGCACCCAGAACCACCAATATGAATCTCTAAGTCCAACCACCATTTTCCCCATTTTTTAAAAGACAGGTGCTGCAACAAATATTAACATATGAATGTTTCCATTGATAATAACAGCTAAAAGCTAAAAAATATGCATTTAACACACTTAAAAGATCGAATTAGGAATGTATGATCAACAAACTCATCGTATTGTCCAAATAAGACAGCATTGGATTAGAGCTAATCATTCATCATTTTGTGACGACACACAAAGAGTTATCTTAACCCAATATTTACTGATATTGTTATTGCGTTTTGTGTTGAAAACATATGTAACATTATTTTCAGTAACAAGCAAGTTGCAGCCCTACGCATTTATCATTTTATGTAATGTGGCGTTTGTCTATGACTTAGTCATAGATTTATATCTTCTTGAAACATATTTTATCACGAATAAATTAATGTTTTATTATTTTATTATTATCAGTTAAATAATAATTATGTAAATGCAGTCATTTGACCCAGTAGAAGTTGTTCTGCAAGGAATTTGGGCAAGTAAATGTTGATTGAAATCAATATTGTACTTGCCATTCCTTTCTTCATTGCCAGTCTTGTGGTTACCGGCTCTTCATTTTTGTAAAATGGGTCCTGCAAGTTACTCGATTGTTGGAGCCATATCTTAAAAACTATTGACTCTACCTTTATGAACTTTTCAGGAATATTATCTAACATACCCATCTTATCTTACAACAAAGAATAAATAGTCACATGCTTTTGTTCAAAACGTATGGCGCCTGCAACCAAGTGTTGCGTTTTTTTTGGGACACACGGTACATTTCAATGGGAATTTTGTCTGATATTAGTTGAAAGTGTAGAATCTTTGAAGCATTTTTACCTACATAAGGCAGTTAGACACCATGTTGAAACTTTGCACGCAACTTCAGCAGGGGGCCCTCTTAACCATATTTCAAGCAGAATCTGGTGCAAAATGTCTGACATTGATTTTTAGGGGGGTCAAGTCAAGGTTAATTTGGACTTTTTGCTTTTTGCGATAGCAATATCTCTTCCAATAAAGCTGATATAAGTATAAGATTGTACACAAGGGTAGTATTTAAGATTAGCTATCACCAACCCAAATTTGGAAGTTCTATTACTTTTACTTTTTGACTTATGGCCCCCCAAAGTATGGTCCAAGTGGTTTTTTTAGCCATTTTTTGACCCCCTGTAATTTTAAATTGGGGCAAGGTGCATTTTTTTCTGTTCACATATTTGCAATCTACAGCAAAAGGTTATCTAGAATGCCAAGTTTGAAGGATCTGAGGGGTGTAGTTCTCTACTTATGGCTCTCTGAATATTGAATTTCACACCGGTGCATGTTTTTGAGTGACCCCCTCAAATTTAAATTGCTGTAGTGTGAAAACGATAAGAGGTACAGAGCTAAAATTTTCAGGATTTCAGTTTCTCATGAATATCTTTCAATACACCAAAAAGAAAAATCCATGAGGTGATGGTGGTAATAGATTTGTTGAATTGGCATGGAATGACCCTACTGGAAGTGCACGCCCCAATCAAAAAATGTCACATATCCGCTCCGCTATCTGGATTCAAACCAGGGGTACCCGGCGGCCCCGTCCCATGACCACTGATGGCAAGCCACGAGGGTGTCGCTGGCCCAGCCAGTGGTTTTGTACCCATATGTGTGTGTGTACAATGGCATCATCATATCTTTTTAGACTTAGTGCATTTTCTAGTCTCGGGTTTGGTGAGTTTTAGTGAGTTTTGGCACTTTCATGTTTTCTCAAATTAAATATTTGAACAGAAATTTTGAGGCAATTTACTCCACGCTCATCAATTTCATCTCGATTGGCCCACTGTGAGCCATCCCGACTATAAAGCGTCTTGTGCTGGGCATTATGATTGGGCCATTTTAAATTTTGACCACAATTTGAGAGTACTATCTACCCAGCAGTGACCTAGAGGGTCTCTAATAACTACCAATGGTGTCAATTTTTTCTGTAGTAGGGGTATGAACAAAACTCCTTAAATAAGGCCCCTATGATATTCTGCTCCAACTCTATAGAAACATGCCAGAATTCTTGTAAGCATAGGCATACATTTAGGGATTTACAAAAAACGAATTACATTTTACATATTTTATATCCAATACAGAAGACACCATTTCAGCTTATTTTCAGTGGATATTTTCATCTTATTACACAAAAATGTTTTAAATATATTTCCAGACGCTATAAGCAACTGCAGCAAAAATGCATGAAATATCTTCTCTTCTTCCACAGAAATCCATAGGTATTAGACTCTTTTTACTAGTCCTTGCTACTAGGCTTATAATTCAATTATGTACTCCATTTATTATTTTAAGGACTAGGCTAAATAAAATACACCATCACAAGATGTATGTGCCATAGGAAGAAGACAACAAGGTCAGAGTGCCCCAAGACACAGGATGGTCACAATTCAGATTTGTTTTGTTGCCATTGGACAATGCTATGCCAGCTGTATACCATGATGATTGAATTGTTCTTAAAAACAAGAACAAATTTCTTCAAGGTATAAATTGTAGTCAGAGGGGGTATTTAGTCCATCCCACAATGCACCAGTTTGCAAAATTGCATGTCAATAGGTCATATGACCCACTGGCAAAATCCTATTCCTAACACATAAAACTCCTGACTTTTACACTCATTTTTACCCACAAAGCATTAGTACTTGGGTAATTTTTACCATGATCATGAAATGTCTTGTGGCTCTTCAACTTCTTGAATGTGACTTTTTATCCCAAGTACTGACATGTGTTTTGTATACAGTACAATATAGGCATATTGCAATGCATTATGGAATTGGTTCAATGTTGTTCATTCTTAAAGGAAAACCTGTATCAAGAATAACTTAAACAATATACGCTATAAAAATAATTATTGAACACATATGGAGTGGTTTCATGGGAAAACGGAATTATACTAACCATAAAACGAATTAAAAGCATTTTGTCTGACCATGGTGAATTTTTGTATTAACAGCACTGTTATGACCCCCAATTTTCCCAAGTGTATAGGCTTTTCACTAAAAAAGACCTTTTTGGGTGTCATTACCTTCCACTGAGATTCTTGTTTTTTATCCCTTGGTGCTTTAGCAGAAGGCAGATTTGTCATTGCAAAATCTGTCGGTGTCTCTCTGTCCGTCCGTCTCCGCCAGTAACCATCAATTCCCTGACCTGATCTTGAAGACACTTGCACCACAGGACCTTATTATCTAATGCTACTTGCACTGTGGCAGACAGGTCTGTAAGCCAAAGGTCATACTTTGTGTATCTCAGACTTTTCCACTCTTATTCCCTGAAAACCTAGCTAAAACTCTGCAATCTGTCTTTTACTAAGTTTTCTGCTCTTATTCCCCACAAATACTGAGCCAAGTCTTTCTCTTAACATTCTCATTGCTTTTCAAATCAGGGTACTGCTTCTAACTAAAAAGATGAACTTCTACCAGATCCCAATATCCAAATTTGACAAAACTTATGTATGTGGATAGTGGTGGATGCAACTTAATGCACATGCACCGTGCCATCATTATTTGTGCATATTAATAAGATCATTTGCATAATTGCCCAGATTGGCTCATTACTACAAAGATGAACTTCTACCAGGTCCCAGTGCCCAAATTTGACAAAACTTGGCATGTGGGTAGTGGTGGATGCAAGTACATGTAATACCCATGCACTGTGTCATCTTATTTACACATATTATAGAGCTCATTTGCATATTTGCTCCTTGCCAGGTGGATGTTGCAAATTTTAAAGGTCCATGGACATGCTTTAAAAATACTTATAATACCTCCCCAAAACAGTTTTATTTCCATAAGGTGACGCCCTTTTCTGACATACTTTTCTGACACCCTATGAATTCGGAAACCTTAACGGAATAAACCACATAAACATTTTCATTTTTCATTTCATTTATTAAGCATTCATTTCCATCAAAACAAAAAGCATAATGACAGTCTTATACTAAAAAACAATGGACGGAGGAGATTGGCAACGAAAGCAAAAGCCTGGAATGTTGCATCCCCTGGTGAATGATACAAGACAGTGACATAGACAAGGACAAACAAAACAGGTCGTAAGAAGAGAAGATACCCGTAGCTTCCCACACGGATTGCTTCCATGGCAGTTGTTGTTACAGGTTGCCATGGGATAGTTAGAGTGATGAAACGCTCTTAAAATGCAAGTGTGTGATCAGTACTGTCATTTAGCCATGTTTCATCACTAACGACCCACATCGGTACCTGTACAAAAAAACCTCCATTGGAGCAATGCATGTGTGGGAAGCTATATGTGAAATTTTCTCTGGTCGTAAGCAGTGAGGTTGGGCGGATAGCTATGACCAACTATAAAAAAAAAAATCGCAGAAACAGCAGCAGAAAAGAGTAAGCTATAAACAGAAAATTGTGAAAGTCAAAAGAAAAAAGTGTATTAATGAATAAACAAAATAAACTGTATATTGGCACAAATTTCAGTCTTTAGGTTGAAAAAAAGAGGTAAGTCTAGTTTTGAAATGGTTTAAGGATGCAGTATTTTTCATGTCATTGGGCAAAACATTCCATATTTTTGGTCCCTCAAAGAAAATTGTTTTTAGCATTTTTTGAATTGGTATTTGGAAGTTTCTCTTATTTCTGGTGTTATAAAAATGGTTTTATTGATGGTTAACAAAAATTCCATCAAACGCCGAGGGTAACATGTTGTTTTGATATTTGTACATAAAAATAGCCAATTCTTTCTTATACATATCAAAAACATTTAGCACTTTATACTTTTGAAATAAAGGTTTGGTAGACATAGGTAATGGCTGTTAGATATTATTCTTAGTGCTCTTTTTTGTAACCGGAACAACTTGTCAAGATAAAGTTTATTGGCATTTCCCCATAGTAAGATCCCGTAATAAAGGTAGGGTAGAACTAAGGAGTTGTATAACTGGTGTAAACAGATTTCAGGTAGGAAAGATTTAACTTTTGTTAAGTACCCCAATATTTCGTGAACATTTATTAATAATATCAACAATATGACTTTTCCATGTCAAACTTTCATCAATAGTAATCCCTAAGAATTTGGCTTCATGAACACGTGCTAATTTACAACCATCAAGATATATCTCATTTATTGTATTCATTTTCTGAATATTATACCGTGAACCAATAAACACCAAATTTGTTTTTTTAGCATTAAGAGACAATTTATTTGCTTTAAACCAGTTACACACTTCCTTTAATTCATTATTAATAGTACTACAAAGAACATCAACATTTTTATTGGAATAGAAAACAGTGGTATCATCGGCGAAAAGACTTGTATTTAAAAGTTTAGATGTGTTACATATATCATTCATATATATTATAAAAAACAAAGATCCCAAGATAGAGCCCTGGGGTACACCACATCTTATGTTTTCAGTTGAGGATTTTACAGAGCCATAAGATACAGATTTTTTGGAGGATACAAATTTCTCTCAAATAGCTTCAAATTGCACTGGATCGGTTGTAGATACTTTTGACAAGACTTTGGATTTTCATAGAAATTACATCTCTCCATGTAAAAGTAAGTTAAATAGACCTTTTTAGCGGGCACATATGCAATTATCGTACTGCTGTTGATGCAGCCATGGTTGATGTTGATGAGCTTGTTTAAACAGAGATCCTTTTTGGGGGGGCACTGGGGTATTTCGGACAGTGCTGGCTATGGTTTGCAATGGAAATTACAACTGAACAAATAACCTATTTATAAAATGCCCCCTTTTTGAAAAAAATATTGCGCCCGGGGCGAAATTTACGGGTAGCCACAATTTGCGCACCCACTTTATCTGCACCCAGTTGAATTCAGCAGCCTTGACGGAATAAAGTACAGTATCACGTGCACTTTATTCCGTCAAGGCTGCTGAATTCAACTGGGAGCAGATAAAGTGGGTGCCCAAATTGTGGCTACCCGTTTATTACAGACAATATGGTAATTGGATGGATTTTAATGGAACTTTGATACATTTTAGCCTAGGCAAGAGTCACATATGTGGGGGGTTCAAGGGTCATCTGGGGATCATGTTGCTTTAACCTGACAAAATTTGGGGGTGTTTTCCAAAGGGTGACACCCTTTTCTTTCTGACATACTTTCTGACACAACCCTATGAATTCTGAAACCATAACCCTAACCCCAGTGAGGGCACCGGAATGATGAGGGAAAGGGAAACAAGGAAATCGGCAAATTCGGGTGGGATTCAACCCAGGGCCTTTCGGCCCCAGTCCCATGACCCGAGATACCATGCTATGATGGCGGCGATTTCATGCCCATATAAGTCTTGGTTTGATGACGTCTCGCTGACCTTTCCTGCATTTTTCTCACATCAGTGCTTGGAGGTTGTGAGATTTGTTGTTTGGGTTAACAGACCTTAACGGAATTAACCACACGGTTTATGTGTTTATTCCGTTAAGGTTTCCGAATTTCATAGGGTTCAGAAAAGTATGTCAGAAAAATGGTTGTCACTATGGAACACCCAAATTTGGTCACAGTAATCAATATCCCTATCCTCCAACAGATCTTGAAGACATTGAGTCTTTAGCTCCGTGGCAGCAAAAGATTTTCAAGTGGAGGGCCATGGCACTTTATCTGGCAATTTTTCAATACTTTACTATCTTTTTCTCGTGCAGGCCCGATGAAAAGTGGGGGGAGGTCCCTCCACTTTTAAAAGTGGAGGGCCAGCGGCTCCCTGCATGCACCCCACCCCCTCGGTTCTGCCGATGCTGTTAGGCTCCCTAACACAGCTGACTTCATTATTGATTGTGACATGCAGTGGAAACAAATAAGTTCTCTATCGGCAATGAAGTTACACAAGTCACCATATTGTTAAAATGAGATGCAAATTTTCATCATAATTTTAGGAGCTTTTAAGCTTTGTCATATTTTTGTGAAATAAAGTAAAGCGGAAGTTGATGTTTGGCTCCTTTTTCCCAGGTAAATTGGCAACGGTATGATACCTGGTCATTTAGCCATTTTGTTGTTTTTACAACATAATATAATAATAATAACAATCTTGATATAGCGACTAATGCAGAGCTCTAGAAGGTGCGTCACATGAAAGGAGCTCTACAAAATAATCAATACGATCAAATTAGACTATCCAGATACTATGATCCCGATTCAATTGACCTTTGACCCTTTAAACTGATTTCTCCCAGAGCGGGGTCGCTGTGACCTCTTTTTCACGTTTCATTGATGCCTACAATAATGGCAATCGCTAGATAGGTCAATTAAGCTTCTTATATATTTGAGAACCCCTAGAATGACACCATTTTGACCTTTGACCCCATATTGTGCACATAAGTAAAAGACCTTTTCCCAATGGTTCTTGTGAACACATTTGACATATATATCTCCTTTGGTTGACGAGTAATAGCGTTTTTGCATATTAATTACTCATTTGCATATCTTGCACGCACCCCTGGGACCAATATTCTGTCACATTATTCGTCTCACATTATCCGCAACTTTTTGCACAGACTTCACATCCAGTGTTATCATTTTGAGATAAGCACTTTTGCATATAATAGATAATGCCCGCCATTTTTGAATGTTATCGATTCCGATATTAAAATTCGGTGGACAAGTGTATACACTGACCAAAGGAGATGCTCATGTGGGGAATTGCCGTACGTAGCGCACCTATCTGTAGAAGTAGGCTTGCAAAGATTTTTAGTTTTTTTACCTCTATTGACCCCTACGAAGAGTCAAAGGTCAAAATATTTCACACCCCCCCTGATGTAGGCTAGGGTCAGCCGGTCTTCTGACCAAGTTTTGGTCAATATCGGCCCAGCCTTTTGGCAGAAAAGGCGAAAAACCGATGGTATGGAAAGAAGAAGAAGAACGAAGAAGAAGACGGAGAAGACCCAAACAGCACAAGCAGAACTAGGGCTAAATTTGTCTTCTCTGAAGGAACACACTGCAGCATGCAATGTTTCTAGGGACTTTGACCATACCTAGTGAACCTGTTAAAGGGATTAGCAGAATACTAATCCTAAACATCGAAAAAATCATCAAAGTTCAGATTTTTGTATTTTTGTTAACTGGCAATGGATATGCGACATACCTGCAAGTGGGTGGCTGAAATCCAGTATAACGCCAAGGCAGTACTCTTTATCTTATCTGTAATTTCTATACTGCGTATCAAAATTCCAAACTTGTGATCAAAAACTCTTTCCTCTGTGAATGTCCCAGATTTTAGCATAATTTGTGCACCATGATTGATACGCGAATTACCTCAAACCACAAACATTATGATCTTTGTTAATTCGGAGGTGTAAACACAATCACTGTTTAGTGTAGATTTTGAAGAGGCCAATCCAAAGAAGCTGTAATGTCTAATTTCGGGAGACGGTATGACCAACTTCCTCAATACTACTTCATTTTTCACTATTTTTGGTGGTTTTGTTTCTACCTTAAGCAGTTATATGGAAGTTTACACACTTATCCTTCCCATTTATAACTTTAAACAAATGCTTTTTTTCACATTTTTTTCGATTCTTCGCATTATCGCTCTAATCCCTTTATTTGAACGGAGGGTTACTTTGAGTAAGTAAGGCAGAAGAGTTATTTATCGATTTTCAAAGAATGCCCCCTTTAATTAGGGTATGGAAGTTGATAATATGTTACACCAACCCAATTAGGACTTGTGTCGTGGTTATAATGGTTGTACTGAGCAACATTGGTATATAGCACTATTTTGAGACTACGGAGTTTCTGCATTTCAAAGAATATTCCTTAAAATCCGCCAACATTGCTTTCACCCCCCCCAAAACATCACAACCCAGTCTGTGTACCCTCTATATGGTCCTTGAGTCGAGGTCTTCTAATTTAAGTGATCGTAACATTTAATTTGAGACCAAAGCAGGCATTTATAGATTTGATGAAGAATGCCCCCTTTAAAATCAGCCTACATACCTTTGACCTCCAATGTGTTTACACCCTTATGGGTCTTGGTTCAGTGGGTGCTTTCAGACCAACTTTGGTGATCATAGCACTTAATTTGAGGCAGAAATGGAATTTATAGATTTTTAAGAAGGCCCCCCTTTAATACCTTTAATCGGCCTACACGGTCTTCCACCTCAATCTGTGTACACCCTATATAGGCCTTGTGTTAATGTTCTTCTGAATGAAATTTGGTGACCATAGCAATTGATTGATGGCAGAAGAAGGAATTATAGATTTTTCAAGAAGCCCCTATAATCGCAACACAATTAACTTGGCACAACTCTGTGTACACTATATATACGCTTGTCCATTGGTTCTCGAACAAGTTTGGTTGAAATCGGCCCCAGCATTTGTAGGAGAAACATTGTAAGGAGCGTCTTGGAAAGAAAGAAGAAGGAAGGAAAATAAGAAGAACGCCTAGGAGCACAATATTCAGCTTTGCTACGCACGCTGACATAAAGCTATGCCCCTGGAACGGGGATATAAAAATAGATAAATTCAATGTTAAAACAACAGATATACATCAATTATACACAATTGCAAAAAAACTTTAAATTTTAAGGAGAAATTTCAAACATATATATATTGTGACACAGAAAAGAGAAGACAACCCCAGTTGCCCCCATACTAAGACTCTAATGGGATACACCTGCATCGTCAGCTGGAGGATATGTGTGTATGTACCGCCACACACATCGGTTAAGTATTGAGCTTTCCTTCCTGGATTCAAGGTGCCTCTAACCCGAACCCCTACCTAAACTGATGAAAACAACTACCTAGGCACCATAGTGATGAAGGTAGAGGATAAGAATAGACTGTGCTCGAATCGAGCACGAATGTTAGCTGGGGTTGACTTTTGACCCAGATCTGTGTTTTCAAACGTGATCAACCTTTGACCTCAAAATGGTGTCATGAAGGATATATTTTCAAAGTTTCATATTTTTATACCCTGATGACCACTAACCCTAGTTAAATTATTTGACGTCTTGATCTTAAAGATCAGGTCTGTTTGTGTTTTTCCAGACCACAAGAAAATTTCTTCTTATATTTGTTCTATTTGACTCCCTTGGATATAACCTCTGACCCCAGATGGTGACCTCCAACATGTTTGCCACATAAAAACGAAACTTTCCTCCCTTAAATTTGTATCATTATGTCCGTGTGTAATCATACCCCCTTGTTTCAATCTGTGAACAACCCGTACCCCCTTTGTGACCCTGCCAGGGGATCTTGTGACTCCTTGTTTGAAACTTACATGATAAGTAGCCTTTAATTTATAGAAGGAATTCAAGAATAACCCCCTTTAAATCATCAATTGTAATATGTGGGCCATCTACAGGTGAGAAGAAATAATTTTTAAATTTTAGAGGAAATGTCCCTTTATTGTAATTGTGGTAATTGATCCTAATCTGTGAACACCCCCATTTGATGAAGCCCCTACCAGGGTATCTTGTGAGCGAATCTTGTGAAGATAGCCTTTAATTTTGCGAGAGAAAATGATTATAGATTTTTCAAAGGAATGTCCCTTTAATTGTAATTGTGGGTATTTGATCCTAATCTGTGACAACCCCTTTGAGTGCAGCCCCTACCAGGGTATCTTGTGAGCGAATCTTGTGAAGATAGCCTTTAGTTGCGAGAGAAGAATGATTAATAGATTTCAAGGAATGCCCCTTAATTGGTAATTGTGGTATTTGATCCTAATCTGTGAACACCCATTTGATGAAGCCCCTCCCAGGGTATCCTGTGAGCGAATCTCGTGATGATTAACCTTTTAATTTAGAGAAGATGAATCTATAGATTTTTCAAGAATTCCCCTTTAATTGGTATTCATGGTATTTGATCCTAATCTGTGAACAACCCATTTGATAAAGCCCCTACCAGGGGATCCTGTGAGCGATCTTGTGATGATAGCCTTAAAATTTGCAGGAGAAAAAATTCATAGATTTGTTTAAAGGAATGCCCCTTTTAATTGTAATTTGACATTTGGTCGCAAATCTGTAAACACCCCCATTTGATGAAACCCCTGCTAGGGGATCAGTTAGCGATCTCTGATATAGCCTTTATTTTGCGAAGATTGGATTGCATAATTTTCAAGAATGCCCCTTTAATTTGGTAATGTGGCATTTGATCGCTAATCTGTTACCACCCCATTGCAACCTCTATACCAGGGGATCCTATGAACGAATCTGCTGCTGATACACCTTTATTTTTTTTTTTTTTTTTTTTTTTTTATTTGTGGGAGAAGAAGGAATTCATAGATTTTCCAGGAATGCCCCTCTAATTGATAATTGTAGCATTTGGCCTAATCTGTGAAGGACCCCGTATGCAATATGTACTGGTGGATCTTGAGAGCGAATCTGAATGATAGTCTTTGATTTGTTGAGAAGAAGGAATTAATCAATTTTCAGGAATGCCCATTTAATTGGCATACTTAGACCATTGATTCCAACAAAGTGACCACCATATACGCAGCATGGGTCAGTGGTTCTTCTGAACAAAATTTGGCCTGAAATCGGCCATCGTTTAGCATAGTAGCATCTAAGAGTTGGCCCGGGGGCACTCATATTTCGCTCAAGGACCCCATTGTTCAGAAAATATAGCAAATTTCTCACCACAAAAACCTATTAGGTCAATTTGGCTCTCACCCAAAGACCACTATGTTTTGCATGTGCACTAGCTGTCACTGATTTCCCCCGAGTTCAAAAGTGCTACGCATTACACCTGTGTCCACTTATATTTGAGTGCCTCCCTCGGAAAAGGAGCGCTTGCCAGAAAGAAGAAGATAACTGTGTAAACCACAATAGTTAGTGCTCTACCAGTCACATAAAAAAGAAAAGGGGAAAAAAAAATCACAGAAATTATATAGTGAGTGGACGCATCAGGAAACACGATACGTATCAGAGCCAAAATGTTCAGTAAATAGGAATGTCTTCAGGACGATGACTTGAAATAGTTGCTGACTAGCTAAGAGGATACTGTTAGGGAGTTTATTCGCAATGTGCTGCTGCGCAAGCAAACAATCTATCACCATAGACCTTTGTTGATGAGTTGGAGGATTTACTCAGTGGAGCAAGAAGATGATCTAAAGGTTCTGGTGGGAGTACAGCTGTGAGCTCAGAAGATATAGGGCAGGTGACAGGTGTGGATGGCCTTACAGGTGAGAAGTAGAATCTTAAAAAACAGCCCCTGTTTAATTGGAAGCCAATGTAGATGGTAGAGAGCTGATGTGATATGGTCTCGTCGACGGATTTTAAAGGTGCAATGAGAGATTCACAGAGCAGTGCTCTGATGTAAAGCTTTCCATCAAAAATATCCTTATCTGAAAGGATAAGATAAGAAATGCTTTTTGGTACAAAAATTGTGCAAAATGTAATTTCGTATAGGAGCAAATACTAAATACATCCTATGTTTTACATTAAGAAAGATAAGCAAATTCAAAATCACTTTTTTCTTTTTTTAAGACATTCCTGTAGCATAATACAGGTAAAGAAATTATTGAGGTTAATATATTGAACGACTATTATGACACATATTTGGGTGCCTCAAAATCTCTCGTTGCACCTTTAAGGACAAGACGGGCCGCTGCATTTTGAACTCGCTGAACCTTGGTCAGTCTCTTTCTGGACGGCCATAAATCAAGGAATTGCAGGAATCCAGCATAGATGTAAACAAAGGCGTGCACCAATCTGATGGTAGATTTTTCATCAAGGTACTGTCGAAACTGCCCAATTTTCCTTATGGAGAGCCAAGCAGCTGTGGCATAAGCGTTAATATGATTGATCATTCTTAGTGATGAGTCTAGATGACACCAAGTTCCGGCTTCAGCTAATGGATGTATAACAGAATTGACCAATGATCATAGTTGGCAGAGAGTTGCTAGCCGATCTGCTAAATGAGAGCGAAATACACATCCCGTCTTCTTGTCAGTTAATATCAGCTTGTTGGATTTACACGAGGATTCTGATGTCCGCAATGCATGTTTCAATCCTTTTTTATGGATGCTTCACGATCCCGAGGGTGGGAAGTCAGTTAGCGCTGGTGTCATTCAGCGCGTAAACAAAAATTGAAATACCGTGGGCAAGTGATGATATTCCTGTAGTGGGCACTGAAACAAACTAGTGAAGTCAATGGTTCCAGTAACGAGCCCTGTGGGCTCCACAAACCGCAAAAGGACTGACGAAGCACCTCTCTTTTAATAACTGATATAGATTGAGTTCGAGCATCTAGATATGACGAGAACCAAACTTATGTTTCGTAATCCCAGACTGTTCAGTTATACGGGTTAGGAGCTGTTTTGGGTCTATGGTGTCGAAGGCGACGCTGAAGTCCCGTAACACTAGTACAGCCTCTTTTGTTTGTCATGAGCAGACAAGATGTCATTCTTCCACGCGGTACAGAAGCCCGTCACAGTACTGTGATATTGCCGGTATGCCGACCGCATCGGGCATGGAGATATTATCGATGAGGTACGTCTGCAACTGATTCAATGCTACTTTTTGAATCACCTTAGCGGAAAGGCAGATTTAGATATAGGGCAGATATTGAGAGGACTGTTCAGCAGCGGGATGACAGAGATGCTTGAGAGCTGGGAAATAACGCCCGAAGACAAGGAAGAGTGGCAATCCGTGTTATGACTGGTACACATCATCTAGACATAGTTTAAGAGACCAGTGGTAAGGGTCAAGTTGGCAAGGGGGGGAAAAACTTGAATCGGGCTGACTTGGTGGATTTCAAGACCTCCTCTTCAGACAATGTAGAAAAAGTAGCTGAAGGTGCTTTGGCATGACTATGTTAGTTCAACGGACATAGAGGCAGTAGTTAGAAAGGACTGTTACGCAGCTTCTGGATCTTCATAAGAACAAATTCTGCAAAAACTGTCAGCAAGATCATTTAGACATTCATGGGTAGGTAGCGGTGTTCCACTCTGGGAGAAGTTAAATTACTGACTACACGGAAAAGGTCCCGTTTCACATGTAGTAATCTGGATTGTTATGAATATCTGTCTGCTTAGAAAGTAGAGACGTTGTATTTAGGCACTGATATCTTTGTAATCCTCTTTGAATACTGTGAGCCCAGTCTGTGAACTCTGACGCTCAAGCCGACGCCGTTCCTTCTTCTTCAGAACGAAGAACATCTGTGTACCAAGGTGCATGAGGAAGCAGAACTCTGATCGGTTTACAAGGGAGCATGTAATCAAGGTCTTAGATAAGATGTTATTATATGCATTAACTCCAGAGAAATCACACTCAGACATTGAAGCAAACAAGAAGGGCAGATCGTTTATCAGAGCGAAAGATGTCTCTTTGAATGTTGCGAATTTCCGAGTCTGCATAGTTTTAATGCACTTTCCCAATGGTGGTACATGCGGTCCGGGGACCGATGTAGTTCATATAATAAATGAGAATTTCAAACAGCGTGTGCCAACTTACAAATTTTCATGTCTAATTCTTGAGTTAAGTTGTAAACCATATGTTTTGAGTAACAATCTGCCCAATAATTAAGACTGTTGATTTAAACATTTTGTGGTGCACATTCTGTGAATGGTTAAATTGACTCAAAATGGATGATTTGATATTGCATAATTGCATCGCTAAAATTACTGGGATACACAAAAATCTTTGCTAATGCAGAGCATTCAAGGTAGCATCTTCTGTGTTGAATCATAAGAAGTCAAAGGTCACATGCTACATGGGATATAATTCCTTTAAATATTCAAAATGAACTAATGAACAAATGCTTTGACCATTTCCGCTTCATTGAGCTGACACAATTTGTGGGCAATGGTCCCTTGGCAAAAATCATACTAATGATAGATAATAACATATGGAAGATTGTGATATTCATGATAAGTGGTTCGTGTTTAGGCACTTTGTGTATAGGCACAGTGGCCACTTGTTGTGAATTTCCAAGTTGTAATGCTGCATACAGTGTACTCATACCATTGCACTTTTTTTTGTTCAGCTGTGTGCCTCATATTGTCTTACAAGTATGTGCGAAACCAGGTGAGAACCACCTTGTCATGCCATAGTGGTCTATGGAGTAGTTAATATGATAGTGCTTATGATCAGGGCGGCCATATGCATGATGATAATTTTGGGGGTGCGGACTTTTGAAAAATTGAAAAAGTGGACTTCTTTTTATAAAAGCGACTCCCCCCCCCCCATACTAACATCTCATTCACCAAAAAGGTGGACTGACTTGTCCAAATTTCTCTAAATTTGTTACCTTATTAAAAAAAAGAAGCAAAATAGAAAAAAATGGGCCTTTTCCTTTTGGACACAGCCCACACCCCTATGAATACAGTCTGCTTAGATTATTAAAAATAAAGAATCCTATATAAAAGTAAGTTGTAATAATGACTGAAGGCGGCTTTCTATTAAAAAGGCGGACTCAGAGGGCAGGGTTGATTTATTTCTTTTTCTCGACGGGCCTCGGGGCCAGTGAGATAGGGAACCTACTGGCCCCGCAGTAAACTCACTGGCCCAACATTTGTGCCATTTTATGGTAATGAGTTTCTTACTTTCGCCAGATTTCGATAATAGGCCTAAATGTCAGCAAAAATACAATCGGCCCATATTGAGCCTCAGTCCGGGGCCTGAATTTTGGTTTGGGTTGGGCTGTAAAGTGCAAGCGCCAAACTTGGGATATTGGAGAACTGAAAGCTTTAAGAAATTGGTCTTCAGAAATCTTTTTTTATCAATTATGGATGGGAACTGAATATGGGCAAATTTAATTGTGGGGGGAAGAACTGGCAAAAATTTCCCCATTAGAGGTCAAATTTGTGAGTTTTGCGGCAAATTAGGGGTTTAAAGAAACTGTAGAGAGGTGCGAACTGGGAGTTTTGAACGCTGTCATACCTGCATGGCCATTTCAGATCAGTGTCCAGTGTCCACACATGGGCTTTTGAAGTATGTGTATTTGGGCATTCATTTGTTACTTATTTTTTTCCTCACTTAAAAAATTTGTACTTGTACACAGTACAAATTATAATTGTTAAATACAGCCTGTCTCAAAAAAAAATGGTACATCAGAAAAAAATTGGTTAAATATGAATTATAATAAGTCATTCTTAATTGAATAATGTTAAAGATCAAAGACCAGGCTTTCCAATGGTGTTGTTTCATTCTCATTTGCTTCTGTCAATCCAGACGGATAGAATCAATTTAGTGCGATATACCAAAATAGACTTTGTGCACTTTATGCATGGGCAGAGTGTTTCGTCCAGCTATGCCATGCTGGTCTAAGCTCACAAAAGATTGCAACTTGACAAAGAAAACAAAACCCAGATTACTTTAGTAAACAAAATGAAGTTCAGCTTTATCGACACAAGTTTTAATAGTCAACATAATCAGTTCAATATAAAAAATCTATCTTTTCATAAATAAGAAACAATTACAAATATTATTGCATGTCAATGAAATGGAGCTTTAATTTATTACGAGATCGGTAGCTGTGAAAATCATGCCAGAAGGATGTAGTTGCAACCAAAATAAACACGCCAAATCAAGAAATGGTTTAAATATTGCACTATCTTGGCTTGCTGTTACTATGTTGAAGTCATAAAAAATTTGAATTGGAAGCAAAAGTATCAAAGTGGTGGTAGGAATTTGCGTTTAATGAACTTCAAGAGTCATAGAAACTCTCTCCTCCAGATTGCTGTAAGCCGAGGTTTTGTACGCTCATGTTCTCATCTGAAAAAAAAACAGCATGTGGAATGTTATTCACTTTATCTTAAAGCCAGGACGTACTGATCATAACTTCCACCATTATTGTAACTGTTTTCACATCTTTTAGAGTTCTGTATGAAGTAATCCGTTTTAACGAATTCTATCTGTCAAGTGGAATAACTATTTAACTAATTCGTTCACCGTTTTTCACTCAACCAGAAAGTGGCACAACACGCTTTTGGTCCGCAGTAAACTGGAGTTATATTTCGATGAAATAAGCAATTGAGATGAACCAAAATAAATCCTGGAAAGCCTGGTCTTTGTCCTGAATACGGATATTACAACACAACTTACTTATGTTGAGATTAAATTGAAAAAATGCGGTTTTTGATGGTTTACCCATGTTTTTTGAGACAGGCTGTTTACTGTTAAAATGGCTCCTACATTCTAGAAAAAATTTGCTGTTCAGTAAGCCTATGGATCTAATACTGATGCCTTTTGTCTAACATGTGTTAGAGAAGTGTGCCAGTGGGAGTCAGCAATGAATTAGTAATGATCTTCGAAAGAGTAAAAAGTGACAAATGCATGAAAATAATAAAATGTGGATTGTAGCGTTTTGGAAGATAATACCCTGGAGGTAAAACAGGAGTAACTTCGAAAACTACCCTTCGGAAAATACAACTGGCCCGATGGACCAGCTCAGTTGAATTCTAACTGGCCCGATATGAATTTCACTGGCCTCGGGCCAGCGTTAAATCCTGCCACAGTAGCTATGGTACCATGGTATACTACACATAAGTTACTACAACAAAGAAAAATTCGTTTGTATTTTGTAATGAGAATTTGATGTGACTGTCTTTGGTTTTAGTTGATTATTTTTAAATTATAAAACAAAAAAAACTTATATTTTAAACTTGAGCACCTTATAACAGTTGATGGAATTATTTGATATGGGATCTCTCCACTAATCAGTGGCACACCAATTCGTCCACTTTTTAGGTGGATTTTGGTGTAGAGTTGGGTTATAAGGATCCAACATATGATTCATACAAATCTGATGAACTTTCAATAGAATAATGGTATAGTGATGACTGAGTCAACTATAGAAAATAAAAATTGGTATTTTGAAATTTCATACTCAAATTGCACATGATTATGGATTTTTCCCAGAATCCCATTGACAAGCAGCAGCCACATGTGAAAAACGATTTCATCTACAAACTGATCATGTAGGCCAAATGGCAAATCATAGGTAATCCATTATAGAATAAAAGTACAATATATAGTAAAGAGATGTGCCCTTCGGAAATGGCAATAACATGGCTCATTTATAAGCACGTGTCTAAGAATCCAACCCAATTACATTATGCCAGCCACATGCCAAGCTGATTTTTACTTGCTCCCCACTCCAGGGATTGATTAAAGGTGACAATTTGTGCTCATGGCAGTAAGAGAACCTTTATAGATCTTTGGAGTATGCTCTATTATTGTCGATGATGTTGTTTTCATGGCAAAGGTACAACATGGTTGGAGAATGGGACGTGTTGGATATTGTGTTTGGGCTTTTTCTTAGCATTGATGTTATTCTGAGATTCACTGTGAGAAGCCAATAAGTATGTATTGCACTTCAAAAATTTGAAAAGGAAGGTCATTGAGGAAAAAATCATAGCAGATATCCATCTAAAAGTGGCAACCACAATTTGTAGTCTATAACCTCATCCCTCCACGTTACCACATGAAATTGAGACTTTTGTATCAGAAGAAAGTTCGTATTTTGTCTCGACCCACATTGTCATGGCCCCCCCGATCGCTATTCATATACTCTGCGTATTACGCCATATACGCAGCAAATCAAGAAGCGTAACAAAATACGGCAAATGTAGCACGAGGGGATTGAAAATATCAGTTGCCCTCCATGTACTACATAAGGGCTTTCAAAGCACAGGGCCGGGGCAGGATTTTTTTTTTTGGGGCAACTTCAAAAAAGTGGACCGTTTTGATAGAAAATGGACCTAACCTCCCAAAAATTGGAAGTGGACACAATTTATGCATTACAGGCTGGACTCAGAGATTTCCGATGAGGGCGCACTCAAGTTTCAAGCAAATCATGTTTTTTGCATATTACATAATGCTGCCCATGTATAATACTTGTGAAATAACTAAGTTCAAATCGAGTCTTCATATAGGAAAATCACAAATTTGTTATAAAATTCCAGATCCAGGATATTTGTTATAGGGCCGAAATGGTATTCCTATGGCACTGTTATTCATGCATAAAATGTTCACTGCATGAAACAAAAAAATCCGATACATCTCTACTTTGCGGGAAATTAAAACATTTTAGGTTACTATTGTATCTCTAGTTGGTCTATTTTAATCTCTACACAAAAATATATATTTCAAAATATCTGAGTACAGCCTTAACCTGGAAATCTTTGGGCTAAAGGTTGTTTGGTTGGGAAGTTATAAGCAGATGGTTCAGAGCACGAATTTCACAATAAATTACTAGTAGTTTGAAGCTACAATAAATACCTCCGCCCTCTTCTCTTCTCTGCCTTTTTTTTGCACCATTCCGCTATTTTATCATTCTCGTACGTTTTCCCGTCTCTTTCGCCCAAGCCCCTTTTCTTCTCTCCTTTCCTCTTTCCATTGATATGTACTGTTATTCTCCCTAGTCCAACGTCTTTTCTCCCCTTCTTCTCTTCCACATTTTTTGCTCTCCATCCCCATTTAGTTGCCCATACAGATGTTTTTTTAGAAAGACAGTATCAATGAAACTTTCCATACTTAAATTGGGCCATCTCCCTTTAAGGTAGAATCAGGAAATATTCCTTTTTCCTTTGATGTATGAACAAAAATTGTGCCGAAATATGGTAGACCACACTAGCTGACACACACTGTCACACATTTCTTGTGTCTATCCTCCAAAAATCTATGAATACATTAAAGATTCATGACATCTACAGGTTTCAACTTGCTAGCTTTATGTACCAGTTTGAAACCATCTTTTGCCTAATGACATCTTTAATACATTCACCCTCACTCATAATTACGAAACTAGACATATTCATCAACCAATTATAAAAACGGCCAATACCGTTTTGGCCAACAATACCACTATGACCCCGTACACACTATCAAAATCTCTTAATTCAACTAAGCGTTAACAAAGGTTAAAATTCTTACAAGTATAGTGTGTACGCTCTTCCCTTATTTCAACGAAGATTAATTTTGCTTAATTCAACGAAGCAAATCAGCTTCTTTCAATTAAGGGAATGGTTATTTCGATTAAGAGATTTACTAGTGTGTACGCACACTTCGTTGAATTAAGAGGTGATGTGTGTTGGTTTACATACCAAGGCCATATTTCCAGTAGGCACACTTGTTTCAATCTTTGTTAGTTTTCTGCTAGTGTGGACGCAATTGTATCTTAATTAAGCGTAGTGTGTACGCACGCTTTATTAACTAATCAAGATTAACTAATCTTCGTCGAAATAAGCAATTTTGCAGTGCTTTGTACCAAGGTCCCTTACTCTGGTTTACTTTGGACCCACACTTGAAAACACTCCCTTCACTCATCTCATTCAAAAAGAATCTCAAGAAAAATCTCATTAAGATGTATGATACTGTCATCTCAACTTAATTTCTCCATTCATTTTTCTCTTCTTTGCTTTTTTCCCCTTCTTTCATTAGTCGGACATATTTATTTATTGTATATCATTGTTTGTTCTGTCCTGTCCTTGTATGTCTGTATTTTGTCCCTATGTTATTATTAATATGTAACTCTACTTGAAGAGGTCATTGCACCCTCACGCTCTGCGTCAGTTTAGCAATGTCCTCATTCATCACTCATGCATTTACATAACTTAGTGTGTATTATACTACATTTGTCACTTATAATGCTAATGTAATTATATTACTTTACTTATTTACATCGTTTATTGGCTATGTAACTTTTGTAATGCTAGTTGTTGTATATTGCTTCTGTGATGAATAAAAATTTGAATGATTGATTGAAAAAAAATGCTGGATGGATTTAACTGCAAATTTGTATTCATGTTTTTTATTATATGCTTCCACGTAAGGGGAGAATACATCATGAAAAATCAGACGATAATCACATCAACTACCTGTAAGTGCCCAGGAACTAATTTGTTTCCCATCTATTAACCCTAACACGTCCCGGGTGGTTTTGCCGAAGATCATCCGAGATGCAATGAGAATCATTTTTTTTTTTTTGAGGGACGAGATGCAATGAGGAACAAATTTTGCATTTCATTGCATCTCTGACGTTTTCCCGGCACCGGAGTAAGTGGCGTAAAGTTGTTAACGGCTGAAAAGCAATGAGAATCATTCACTTTCTGCGGGGAAACGGTCCGAGATGTAATGAGAATCATTCATCTCCTGCGGGGAAACGGTCCGAGATGCAATGAGATCATTCATCTCCTGCGGGGAAACGGTCCGAGGTGCAATGAGATGCAATGAGAGTCATTTTCGCGACAAAAAATAGTCGCGACAAAAAATAGTCTGAGATGCAATAAGATGCAATTATTGACCGGTACCAACAGATTGTTGCATCTCATTGCATCTCGTGCGGGTTAGGGTTAACACATCAAAATTTACCGCCACTCAATTTATTGAAACAAATTTGCCACTATTTGCATACTATCAAAGAAAGAAAGATTAACTCTCATCAAAATTTAATCTCAGTATATGGGTTATCAACGTTTAAACTATAAATTTGTCAAATTCAGCTAAACAGCAAGAATGCAGCTAGCTATATATCCCCATATTGGCAATGATTACCCTGGCATGCCACAGCCATTGGTACACACATAGCTTTGAGTTTTGCAGAAATTCTGTTGAATGAATGGAAAGACAAAAATGACATCATAAACCCTAAATGCCATATTAAAGGTGCTTGTTCCAATTTATACCCATTGTGTTCTCTACTTGATATGAGAGCCTGGCACTTGCACATAATGCCCCATCAAGTACTGTGGGAAACAAACTTGCAGTTTTGATGGTAGAAGCAATAATGCATATTGCAGAGCCCTATTCAATAATTGTGCTAATATTGATGGTTAACCACTAAATCAGCGTTTTTTTTTTGTGTCGCCTATGCCTGAACCCTTTGTCTACCTGAGGCCATTTTTTTGTAACAAAACTCCCGACTGTGGGGGTGGGGTGGTTCCACCCCCCCCTGTGAATTTTTCGTTACTGAACACCCATCCTGTAAATTTGGTGTACCAACAGGATAGCTTAGAGTTCTCTTTCCCATTGGTACCAAAAAATACTAACATCCCATTATGACGTCATACTATGAACGTCTTGTTTAGGAAAGTAACGAAAATACTGAATATAAGGGTGTAAAATTGATATTTCGCATTTAGCGACTCACACACCACCCTATTATAGCTCTAAAATGATGTCCTTATATAAAACTAGTAAAAATTTTCCATCAAGTAAAATAGCAAAACCCGCATGAAAATCTGATTTTTCCTAAACCTTTTTGGCGAAAATTGAATTTTTTCCCTGTGTGTGTCATGGAAATATGGGCAAGTTTTGCTGACAATGCCGAACGTTATGACGTCATTGTGACGTAATTTTAGTCATTTTGGTACTCAGTTTGGTAGCAATGGAAGAGGAGGACCATAGCTATCTATTCAATATCAATGTGTGTGATGTTCCTGTTTGTGTTAGGCATGTTGGTAATTCTCTTCCGGAGGGGGGGGGTGGTTACCACCCCCCCTATCGATCACTTTGGGATCACCGCTGTATCTTACTATCCCCCGGTGGACGTTTGTTTTGGATAAAAGGAGCGGAACATGTCACTTGACAATTTACATTAAATAATTTGGCACCAAAAAAGGGGGTTTTAGCAAGCCGGGGAAAAAAACCTGGAAGGGGGGGGGGGGTGTAACCACCCCCCTTCGTTAGAAACGAGGGTTAAGGCAGAAAGACACATACCGGATCAACTTTGTCCCCTGTAGTATGTTGTCTGTTGTTGTCCTGTTGTTTTGAAAAGGGTTAACATTTCTGTAATTCCACAGTACTTTGATGGATTTAAACCAAATGTTTGTCGCAGTGGAAACATGATTTCCCCCATTTTTGATGAGGTTTCAAGGTCACATACCAAGGTCACAGGTCATGTGAGGTCAAGTTGTAAAATACCTGCAAACGTGTAAAATTAACCTCATGTTTTTGAAAAGTTTTAAGTTTCAATTGGAACCATACTTGAGTCATAGGTGCAACATGGGATCCCTTATTTGTTGATGAGGTCAAAGGTCACATACCAAGGTCATGTGAGGTCAAGTTGTAAGGCTGAAAATGTAAAATTGACCTCATTTGACAAGTTGAAGTGCAATTGGAACCAAGCTTGGTTTATGGAGTTTACATGCAATCCCTCGTTTATGAGGTCAAAGGTTACATATCAAGGTCAAAGGTCATGTGAGGCCTATCATTCACAAACCGCGATAGCAGGCGACACAAGCGGTCTGAGGACCGATGTATTTTTTGTTTATATCTTGGGAATGAAATGGATTTGAGGGCTCAAATTTAAAGATGACAATGAGAAAAATACGACCTTTCATCTGATAACAAAATCGATACTAGCGAACGTCTGCGGTAAAATCAGGGTTCCCAAACAAAACGATCGTTAGCATGCAAGCCTGTAAAGACAGACTCAGAGATTTTGAAATATTATTTTTTTTTAGTGTAATAATTGAAAATAGTCACCTAAAATTAAAGATAGTCACCTTAACCATTTAATTCCAAAGTTTTAGATGAATCAGAATTTTCATTTGATGATGTAAATCTTTATGTGTAGTATAACAGTGCCATGGGCCTATGGGATACTCTGTAAAATAAAGAAATCTGGATCCAGAATTTTATTACAAAGTTGTGATTTTCTATATGAAGAACATTGATTTGATGAGATGAGCTTCGCTATTTCACACAGTGATTGGTATGTGGACCAGCTTTAAAAAAATGATTTGTTAGCAAATTGGGGGGCAGTACAGTATCCTCTGTAAATCTCTGAGTCAGCCTTTAAGTTAAGTCTTGTGACCCAAACTGCCTTGGTTGGCCTCTCTCAGAGGAATATGAAACAAGCAATAAAGTTTTCATCTTGATTTGAACAATAACCCATCTGTAGTTTCACACTGATATTTCAATCCATCCTGATGTGAGAGCCAAAAGCAAGATTTTGTAAGCAGGGGCGGATCCAGGATTTGAAAAACGTCAAAATTACCGGGGGGGGGGGGGGGGGGGGGCTGAAAGGCTGAACTTGTCCAAAATGGGCTGATTTTGCAAGATATTGCAGAATTACCGGGAGGCACGTGCCCCCTCCGCCCCCTCCCTAGATCCGCCCCTGGTAAACCTATCAGAGAGGTTGTGTAACAGGCTTTTTACCGGGACTTTTTATTACCTTGTCGCCGACTTTTTGCACCTAGTGGGCGAGAAAACGCCCATATGGCACCAGAGTTTCTTGGTGGGATGGAAGTGTAAATAAGCGGAATTAAAATTATGAAAATTGGTGGTAAATTTTTTGTAATAGTGTTATTTGTTCTGTAATAGGATTTATCAGGACATGTGGTCCTGAAAAAGCGGCTGCTGGTTCTCTAGAAATTATAACAACCAGGAGCCATTTTTTTCAGATTTTTGGCTCCTGGTCTGTGTTGGCATTATTAAAAGCCTGTTGTGACCAAATGGGCCACTTTTGCACTCATAACATCCAAACTAAACATCTGTTAGGCCTAAGATTTCACAAAGTAAATAATAAAAATAGTAGATTTTGTCAGACACCAAACTTTTGACCACTTCCAATAAATCTGGGAGTTCTGGGATGAGGCTTTATTAGTGGACCTTTAAGGAGCCCGTCCCTTGTGGATGTGGCGTGCATATGTTTGCCTTGTAAAAGGTATTTTGATGTCAATGAAGGGTCACATTGGAGCACATGGAACATTCTGTAACAAGAGGTCAGTGGTTTTTAGGAATCACCAATATCCTAAGGGACTATTTCAGGAGTGGTGCAGAATAAGAGCTAATAAGGCCAATAAAAGTCAATGTTATGTTTCCCGTAACATTTTTTGCAAATCATAATGAGGCCACTCTTTCATTTTTCACTCTTTCATTTTTCATTATGCGTAATTTTGTAGTAACAGCAATTTCACCAATCTTCAGTATGCTCTAATAGCTACAATATTGTGTCAAAGCACCATCCTACATTTAAATGATTTTGCAAAGGTCTTGGTTTAAAACTGACTAAAATCACAGTCACAAGATGTGATCACAAGAAGAAACTGTGACTATTTTCTTTAAAATACAAAATAAATTAACTTTTAGAGATTTTCAGCAATCTCTAAGTGCGGGCAGGCAGAAAATCAAAAACGAGGGCCGGGTTACGGGAAACATAACAGCGACTTTCATACGCCTAATCTTGTATTATGTGGGGGTGTATTTAGTGAGGGAACCTTAGTGCAAGGATTTGTTAATGTTTTTGTTAATTTAGCTGAGAGGATGCCCAAGGACTTATTTTTCACAAACCTTGCCTTGGTGAAGCCTGAATCAATAAAAAAAATAAAAAAAATCTCATGATACACTATCATAAATTATGGTAGAAAAATCTACCAATGACTGAGGC
This sequence comes from Ophioderma brevispina, assembly GCA_023653785.1. Classification (NCBI taxonomy): domain Eukaryota; kingdom Metazoa; phylum Echinodermata; class Ophiuroidea; order Amphilepidida; family Ophiodermatidae; genus Ophioderma; species Ophioderma brevispina. Next base: position 23,166 of record JAMKCH010076665.1, on the reverse strand, counting down.
ATGTGATAAGAGTAAACCACTGATAAACCCTGACATATTTACGTTTTTTTGTTATTACCCCATGCCATGGAAGTTCAATCTGTGCACACCAAGAATGGAACCATACAAAGCAGTTCTATTATAAATATTATCAGCCTCAAGACATGGCTGCTAGTGTTCTATCAGGAATCTCTTCATCTGCAGCCGGGAGTGTTGTGGTCAGTTCTGCCTTGAGATTGGAGAATCAAGTTTGTTGCAGAGAATTAGGGTTTCATCAGCTGCTGTGCAGTGAAAAACTATAGCTACATAGTTTTATTGGGTGCGGTGTGGGACTTGTGTAGTGCACAGATCTTTTGTGAGTGTTGGCAAATCCGGATATAAATTGTGAATTTTGGTACACAAAGTACTGTATACATGATAATCAAAAAAATTGGTGGAAGCACTTGCCATTCCCCTTTCATGGCCCCCAGCTTGGATTTCAAAGGTTTAAATCAGGGGTAAATTTTTAAATGTTCCGATTGTGTTCAAAAGCACACCATGATGTCTGTCTGGTTACAAGGATCCAAAAAAAGGATAGTTTATACTACCTGCGACTTATAGGTGAGGGAATTATGGGTTAAAAAATGCTTGAAAAATGGTAATGACAGGGGTCAAATAAAAAGTTGCTCCAATTTTTGTTAAAATGGGTTCAAATTGTGGTTTAGCTAATAGAATGAAAGATAGGAATAGTTTTGACTATCTTACATGTTTCGTTATTAACCAAAATGGCAAATAAAGCAACAGTATGGCAGCATGGGATTCTATTGACCTGGACCTATTTTGTTGGATAACTGAACAACCAGCATAACAGATAAGGCAAAATATTCATTATTCCATCCTTTAAGCTAGGGAAACAATTTGCACCACATATAACTGATCAAAGCAACTTTTAACTTGGGACCCAGTACACACCAAAATGACTTTTAACCATTTTTTACCCACAACTCCGGAACTATAAGGCCATAGAGAGGGTAAAACTATACCTTTTTGGAATCCTTTGTGACCAGACAAAACATCATGGTGTGCTTTTTAACACATTCAGAACATTTTAAATTTTTGACCCTGCTAACCGTTGAAACCCAAGCTGGGGGAAATTAGGGGTTGGCAAGTGCTTACATCAATTTTAGGATTAGACAATGACTAAAAAGTACTTGGTGCAAAAATTCACATCTTATCCGGAAGCGCACACTTTAACACGTCCCCTGCTACAGCTGCCGGAGTGAGAAAGTAAAATGACAACAATGGAAAACAAGAAACATGTTGGTGCTGGGCCAATGTATGCCCCGTTGCAATGGCAGCCAGAATTATTGAAAACATCCAAAAATAGCAAGAATGAGAGATAAAAACATTTTACCAAACAAAACAATGCTAGTTGTAGGTGACTTTATGAAAACGATGGGTTTGTTGTGTATTGGTGAGATTTAATCGTGGTATCGTAACTTATATCAAGTTCACTATAATCGTGTTCAAGGTTAATGTAGTTACCTAAATAGTGGACGCGACCATCGTAACTGATGTCAGCCGTTGTCAAGAAATTGTCAATATTTCTGAATATGCAATGATATAACCAGGCACTGCTGGCACTTCGCCCAACTGGCTAGCTCATATTTGAGAACCACACTTTTAACACGTGGATGCATCCTTGTACAGGATCCAATATAAATTTGTATAAAACACTGAAAAATATCTCTATCTTACACTTGTCAACATTGGACTTACACAAAACTACGTCTGTGTTTGCTCATAAATATTTATGCCCATGTTCATCACAACCATACGTAATTTTAGCACTTGTTCATCTTTCAAGTCATGAAAAATGTTATGAACCAGGCTCTTCAGGCTTCAATACAGCAAAAAACTCCATGTCTGTCAAGTTATTCCACATCGCAATAAATGGTTTATCTCCCAAATTGTGAAATAGATGCAGTGCTAATTTTTTTAATATACCACAAATCCCGCGATTTTATACATTCCAACACCTCACTGGCAGCCATAGCTGGGGTGCATCCTGTTGAATTCAACCAAATGTGCAGGATTAATGTGTAGCTTTTGAATTATACTTAAATCAACGTGGTGACAGACGTTACAAAGATTTGGGTAGGTTTTGGTTGGAAGGCCCCCAGTAATGGACGATCAATTCTGACTTCATTTGGCTGGTAGGAGGATTTGTCTATAGTAGACAAAATTCTTGCCCTTTTTGTTCGTGCCCCCCCCCCCCCCCTCCCCCCCCCCCCCACCTGAAGAAAAAATGACAGATTTTTGGCAAAAGTTGAGCTATTTTGACCAAAAATCACCAAAATTTGGACAAATATCAGCGATTGGGGTCAAAATTGGGGGAGAATCTCACAAAATTTTCATGGTTTCACCTCAAAATTTCACTTTTTCCCCTCAGAATTTCACTTTTGTTCACCTCAGATTTCACTTTTTCCCTCAAAAAAACCTTTCACTTTTCCCCCCATTTGCACCCCCAGAAAACACGTCTGGTGCCGCCACGTATAACACCTGCATATATTACATTTTTAATGCAATTTCCAATCTTATAGGAACTATATGAGTGTATGACGAGAAAACCGATTCTTGGGGCCGGTTCGAATTCGGGCACTTGAATATTACCCTGCTGACGGGGGTCTAGCACCTTAGGAAAACTGCTAAGCCACCCCCTCCCCCACCCAAACTTTCCCCATAAAAATTAAGATTATTTTGGTTCAGAAGAAAGTTCATAGTTTCTCATTTCCCGTGAAATTAAGGCCTGGGAAATGCTTTCTTTTGAGGTTATGAACAAACAAGGTTGAACTCATATTTATGGATGTGTAAAAATATGTCCCCGCCGAATGTCGCAATCAAACTACCCCCCTTAATTCTGGCCAACACTCCTTTGAACCCGGGACCAGAAGACCATCCCAATAAACCATGCAATGTCAGCATCCACCAACATGGCAAAATGTTTACTTTTGGTAAAATGTTGATTTTTTTAAACTTGTCCCCACCCTATGTCAGACCCAGGGGAGAACCCTGGGGGAATGGATTACATAGTTAGTAGGGGCTTGTGCCCCCTACAATATACCCAAGTTTGGCTTCTCTACTCTCTTAATGTAAACAAGTGAAAATTTCACTCCCAACAAAGTGAAACTCTTGTAAACCACTCCAAATTGAGTAAAAAGAGCAAATTTCCACTCAAAAGGAGTGAAAATCACTCCAAAAAGAGTGGATTTCCACTCGTTTTCATGTTGTTGAGGAGTTAAAATGAAGGACAACACCCAGTTGAAGGACAACACAAAAAACGAGTGGAAATCCACTCTTATTGGAGTGATTTTCACTCTTTTTGAGTGGAAATTCGCTTTTTTAAAGTACAAACCACTCATTTTGGAGTGGTTTACAAGAGTTTCACTCTTTTTTGGGAGTGAAATTTTCACTCATTTACATTTAGAGAGTAGCTCATCTAGAAAAAAGATGGGCCAAATGTTTTCCCCTACCCCCTGACAGACCCTGGGGATTGAATTTACATGGTTAGTAGGGGATTTCCCCCTCCTACAATAATCCAAGTTTGGCTACTCTAGCTCATCCAGAAAAAAAGATATGGGAAAATGTTCTAAGGATAACATTTTTCTCACTGACATATGGACATACAGACATACGGAAGGACATCACAGCTGTTTGACCCTATGCAAATTGTCTCTTTTATTTTTAGATAAATTTTAAGCAGTGGCGACACATTTTTGACAACTTTTATGGGTAGGGACATGCAAGAGCTATGTGCCTATTCTCCATAGAAAGATGCTGTTAACTAAATTTTAAAGAAAAATCATATTGCCTGCAATGAAATTTCATAAATTTTACACTGGATGTAGTTAGTGGACTAAATAATCCAAATCAGTTGTCAAAAACTGTGTCGCCAGCAATATTTTTGTTTTATTCGGGTTTCATCATAATAAATCAGACTTTCAAACAGCTGTGACATACAGACGGAGCCCATGTTATAGTCCCCTTCCAAACTTTGTTCGGTGGGGACAAAAATGTTCCCAAGTGTGTTCGACCAACCTAGCTCTCACACTCTGTCCTATTGTGGGCTAATTTGGTACATTTGTGTTTCTACTATCCAAACAGCTGGTGTTTTTGATAATATGCTTCCACACAAGGGAAAATAGCATTGGAAAAAATTGGACCATGATCAGCAGGTGCCCTACATTTGAAACAAGAGGGAAACATAGTAACTTAACAGGTGGATGGGGGGGGCAGGGGGAAGGTTGCCACTCCAGAGAGCTTTCACCAGGAAGAAAAGCTTGAAAATCATGCTAAATCAGCCCTTTTGCCTGCTCACTGCTCACCAGGAAAATCTGCCTCAAAATCACCTCCAACTGGTAAATAGGAAAAAAACTCTCATAACTGGGAATTTGGGTACACAGCCACACTTCTTGAGATTTTGACCTTTCATGTGATTTAACAACAAAATGACAACTTTACTGATTTTCATGATGCCATTCAAAGTTTGGTTAAACTATCATGTAAATTTTAAAAGCTTATAAGAATTCATGTCACCTGAGTTACATTCATGATACCCTCTTCCATTGACCACCATAGTAACAAAACATCAAGATTACATAATAGGAGATATGTAATCTATGAGACAAAGCATTCACAGCTAAGGTAAATTTAGATGTGTGAGCAATACTAACATGTCAAAAATCTCACATTGAGCGAACTTCTCTTCAAGCAGTGGCGTAGCCAGGGGGGGGGGCAGAGTGCCTCCTCTGAAAAAAATCTTGAGGGGAAATCAGGAAATAAAACACTGATATTCATGTTAAATCAGCCCCTTTTCAAATTCTTTTGCCTTGCAACCGGGAAATTTTGCTTATGATCGGGACATTTGTTGCATCTACCGGGAAATTGCCCCCTCAGAACCACAAGGCTGGCTACGTGCCTGTCTTCAAGCAATGCATCAACACAGCTGGTGTTGTGCATATAGTCCAGGAACTTTAGATCTGTGTAGCTGGAAGACAGAAATAAATAAGCCATAGCTGATTTTTTTTCAGGATAGTTTCCTAATGTTGTGAGGAGCAACATACCAAAAGTCCTTGAATTTCCCCTTGTGCTAATTTGTTTGCAGCCCCTAATTAAAAATGAATGTGCATGCATACAACTAACCAATGGTACAGAAATGCATATATACAAGTATCCAAATGGTACAAAAATGCACACATACAATTAAACAACATTGCATGGACTCATAAGCATCAGGTGCCTTAAAAATTTGTGTTTTTTTCTTTATAACAACATTCCTCAGAGGGTGGTACTCTCCCTTGGTAAGATGTGTTACACACAAAAAAAAAGGCTTGGTAAGACAAGGGTGAAATTAAATATTTTTTGCATGCAGGGCTAGATACAAACAGAAAAGCACACGTACATGGCTCATCTATTTATTAACCCAAAGTTTTAAGTGTACTGTTCAGGTAATCAGCAAGTGAACAAAATTGTATCATTTTAAAGTAAGTACCATCTGACAATCTTCTTGATATCATTTTTAACACCAGGAAAACTGTTCTGCACTTCTGTTGGCTGATTGTTGACATAGCCACTGTATAAGAAGCTATAAGAAAATATGTTTTGCAGACATAGGCCGTGATACGTTTGCGATTTAACCATCTTTTTGTGCTACAGCACTGGGGATTACTTACTTCCTTCACTAAAATTTTAAAAATATTATGTAAACCAGATAAATAATATTTGTATCCCCAAATGAAAAGAGTGCACATTATTTAGAAAAATGAATAAAATGTCAACTCAATTTACTTCCAGAATATCAGCGACCAATATGTACACGTACACTCAAGCGAACAAAAGAGCTATTGATATTCGACAATCAACCTAAAAACACTTCGGATCTTTTTCTCACCAGGGTATGCAAGTCCATTGTTACTGCCTACACTGTTGAAAACATGTCAAGCTATGCCAGGTGTTATTACTTCCCCTATCGAGCTCTAGTATCTGTTCATAACATAAAGGGCAACATACTCACCTCGCTCATGAGTTTTAAAAATGTAGGTCGCTGAATATCATTGCCTTTCTTGGTAAATTGAATAGAAAAAGGGTTTTAAAGACAATAACTTGCAGATTTAGGTTATGCACAAATTAGGTCAGCCCTTACAAAGGGCTTTTCTATCATGAATTTTATCCCTTTACAATTTCTTTTTGAAAAAAAATTATTAATCATATGGTCAAAGTTAATTGAACACACAGTAGAATCTCAAGATTTCTTTCATCGCGAACGAGGAAAGAACTTACGCCAATGCGGCAGGGACATAACATTCGAAATCTGTTCAACTGAATGCACAATGACAATGGACCAGATGTAAAGAATGAGAAGTGTGTTCCGGGCCGATTATTGAATATCATTAGCTCCATTGCTCGCTTGAGCATGCTGAGGTTATGTATATCCATTGGTCACTGATATTCGAGAAGTAAATTGAGTTGACATTTATTCATTTTTCTAAACAATGTGCACTTTTTGGGGACACAGCTTTTCTTGGTTAAAATAATATTGTCCTTTAGTGAAGGAAATAAGTAATCCCCAGGTCTTGAGCACGAATATTTAATTGAAAAGGCCCACATTGTATCATGTACCATAGCCTAACACATGCTACGGGCATCTTCATGGCATAGAAAACCCTCAGACGAGTCTAGTCACCATGCAGTGAGAATGCAAGCTACTTAAAGTGGACAGGAAGGAGCTTTTTTTTATGACACGAATATCCTCAGATTGCACGAACGATTGTAACTTGCACCTACCAAGAACTTTCGAAGGTTTTATTGAACAAACAAGACAAAGGAAAACTAAACGCTTGTTTTGACTTGGCCTGCCTACAATTGTCCCCATAGAACACACCGTGCTTTGACTTCTGTCGTGCACGACGAAGTACTAACTCATCATATAATTACCTAAAGACGGCGTATTCGGCTTATTCACTTCAGATGTTGATCTAATCACATTGGAAAGCATTCCAAATATGCCAAAACCTGGGTTCGAAAAAAATTGGGGGCGCTTCTTTCTGGAATCTCCTCATTCTCTCTTTAAGGTGACAGAGCCAGTATTAGGGGAGGGGATCCATAGGTGACATATTTGAGGGAACACCCACCCCCTCCCAGATACACTAAAAGGTTTGAGAAGGGTTTTCGGACAATTCGAGGGTGCTGATTTCGAATATGTTGTTGGAAAGGGATTTTAAATGGGAATTACCCGTTTTCCTTATTTTTTAATATACGCGTTATCAAACCATGCGGCAAGGTCCTACTAATTTGACTAAATGTTTAAGAAGTGTTTTAGGTCCAATTGAGGGTGCTGATTTCAAATAGACCCAAACAATATCACCACATTGGTTGAAAGTGGATTTTAAAGGGGATTATCTATTTTTCTATTTTTTAAATATGCATTATCAAACAATGCCGAAGATCCACTCATTTGACTAAAAAGTTTAAGAAGTGTTTAGGGTTAACTTGAGGGTGCGATTTTGAATATAGCAGCATACCAATCACTTTCACGTGGGGGAAAGTTAATTTTAAAGGGGGAATACCCTATTTTTCAGAATTTTTGAAAACAAAATATTATTAAGAGCCATAACTAATTTGAGATCACATTAGAGGTGTCTTGGAGGATGGCTGCCTTGATTATCATGTTCATGTATGTGGGGCCTAAAACTGGTCAGTAGAATTAAAGGGCACTCTCCTATTGACAAAATAGAACAAAAATCAATCCACTATTAACTTCTTAAATTTTTCAACGTTATGGATTTGTTACTTTTTCTGCTCCAAATTTTGTCCTTTATGTGAGGATCTTTGAGTTTCCAGTGAAGAATCGTGGTGTTTTTAATCATACTTTCAGGTAATTATCAGTGATGTTTACCAAGTTAATAGGCAATGAAAAGAATTGTCCTTCTAGAAAACTTGTTTTCATGTCAAAGTATTTATATAAAGCTTTTTATTTTGTTTTTCTTCTTCGCACCAAATTAGATTAATCAAAATTAAATACTGTCAGCACTATATCTTTAAGTGTTTCGGGTAACACCCAGTTTAAACAATTTCTTTTTCCCATCAAAACTGCAGGATTTTATATTTATGAATAGGATGACCCCATAGCTCTCAAAACAAGAATACTCAATTTTGAATCACCCTATTAACAAAATTGACAAACCATCCAGCTTTTTCATGAACCCCCATTCCGAGAAAATGATTTCTCCTTCGATAAAAACTACATTCACTTCACAGCTCTTATCTGTTTGCAAACTAGGCAAACTTTACACCCCAACAGGGGAATGGGGTGTTACATTATTTCAACGTCCTTAGTCTTTTCCCGCCTTTTTACAGAACACAATCATAATATAAATTATCTTGTTTCAGAACTTAAATCAGAATTTAAAAGAGCAAAGTGCAATATAAAGATAGGATCAAGACAGTGACATTAACACGTGCGTGCATGGAGCAAGCGGCCCTAACAGAATTTTTTTGACTTCCTCTCCCCCCCCCCCAGGTAAAGTAGAGGTTCATTGGAAAAATGTTTTATTTTGCATTGGGAATACATTTTTTCCATCCGTCAAACACTCTTTTTTTGTGCTGCTTGTCCTACCTATTACCCAATGATCCCCCTTTTTAAAAAATTCAGATACTCAATGGCCCCATTGTCTTCTTTCCTGCTATACCTACTTTTCGCATGTTGCATAAAAGTATCCCCTTTTTAAATAATTTTAACATCCAAATTCATAATTTTAATGGCATTACTATTCAATTCATTGGGCAATTTGAACTGTGGAAGAGATGCACTTCCTATTGGACTCAGGTTGTTACCTAAACGGCCCTTCTTAATGTTTCATACGGATGACCTCATTTTGATTCAGGTTGTGTACCGCATGACCCTTCCCTCTTTTTTTGTACATTTACCTAAAGGCCCCTACAACTTCAGATAAGCAGTGCCCCCGGGACCTTTTGAGATTTTGGGGTCGGGTACCACTGCTTGTTCCAAAAAAGATCGACTATAGCTGCAAATGCGGACTACCGCAAGGTGTATCAAATTCACATTAATAGAAACTCAATCAAGTTCTGGTTCTGGTATCACATTCATAATGAGTGTGAGGTGCTTTGATACACAGGAGAAAATTAACCTAAACATATAGCAAAATAACACAAGTGTTATTTCTTGTATCTTGGGCTATTTTAAGGTATATCTTTATTCATGTATCTGAGAACAGGTCCCTCAGGTATAATTTCACTGCCAATTGGCCCCATTAGGGGTGTATTTTCACTGAAAGCTGTAAATTTTCCTAAAAATTTGTCCCTTTAGGGTCTATTGATCACTGAAGATTGGTTCCGTGTTTTAGGGGGGGTTTCCCCCCCCCACTTTCAACCCCTGGAACGAGCATTCATGGAACCAACAACCCTGTGGAGAACCCCCCCCCCCCCCCCCCCCCACCCCCAAAGGACATTGTTTCATGGTAAAAAATACATGTAACCAAAATTGCACTGACCTCACTTGAAAAACAGACTGGAGTCAAGTAATTAAAGTTGACTCGGGAATTTCCCAAGGAAGGCCCCTCAATTTTTCAAACAAATCATGTTTTGCAGATACATAATGCTTGTTCCCTCATCCTAATCATTGTGTGACAACAGCTAAGCTCAATCATGTCTTTCACATAGAAAGTAACAACTTTGTGTGGTAATCAAAAATTCCGCAATCGGAATTTTTGTTACACACGTACCTATGACACTGTTATTCCACACAATGTTTATTGCCTCATACAAAAAATCCGATTCAATCTCAACTTTTTTATTGAATTGATTTTTAGTGTGGCTATTTTTAAATTAACACACAAAAATCTTTATCTCACTGACGCCGCCTTAATTTTACTTGTCAAATGAAAAGATTATTAGTGATACTATTATTCGTGGCTGTGCTAGGTCATTGTTACCCAGCATTTTACTCGTGTCCTTTATTCATATAAATGCTACTTCTTTTGTGCATGGTAAAATCAAGCCTGCTTAAATACATGGTCTACTAAATATAATTAAATGCATCGCCTTTAAGGTATTTTGAACTCATTTTAAATTCATAACTGTTTGAATAAATCTACAAAGTTGTCACCATCCATTGTGAAATGTTTAAGGTGCAAATAATAATCACCCAAGTTGGTGCTTTACTTGGTTAGCTCTTAAATCAGTGAGTGCCCCTTTAAATCAGTTATACGTTAGAGTTTTTCATCCATAATACAAAAAAGTCATACAAAGTTAATGTCCTGGCCTTTTATGTGACGTTGAAAATTTTCTTGAGATGCAAACTTGTATCGTATTAAAAAAGCTGTGTTTATCATAAAAACGGGTAGTGTGCGCTTTAAAAAACAAGAATTTCACCACGTTCCCCAACTTATCAATTTTGCATGCATCAGATTTGAACTCGGCCCCTCGAATTTGACCCTAAAACACCTGTCAGATTCTTTTAGTGTATCTTGAGTGGGGTTCAACCTTATTTGAGCCTTTAGGGTTGATGGACCCCTTAGTATCTTAGAAGATCCTCACATACTGATAGTCCTATCCCCTTTGTAAGTATTAGTTGTATCATCACCATGTCCATGGATTTTGCACTTGAATTGTAATGCTTATGTACTTGTATTGTAGCGAGGAAACACAATAATTGTTATTGGGCCAAATGACCGGCCATTTTTGAATTTTGTCGGGGATTTGAGGAAAAATGGTGGAAAGAATATTAGCTTGTATGCCTTCACTGTGCTCCATCCATGTTGAACTACTGTGATTTGTACACGAATTGTTGGGCCATATGTAATTATATATGTATGTGTAATCCAATAAATCATTCGTTTTTGGGAGAATGGTGGCCTATTTGATTTTGGCTGAAGAAAATTAAGCACAAGGGAAATTTGGGGACTTTTACTATTATTATTTCCTGACATCATCTGACACTCTCCGTAAATAAAATCAGGCTAGCTTATTATTTATTTCCCATACAACCTGAAGTTTCCTGGCCTATTTGAATGACAAAACCTACTGTGATAGGGTCATTGTCAAGTGTCACAATTTATTTTTTGTAGATGTTCCTGAAAATTTTTAAAGACATTTTATTTTCAGCCACTGGGTAATTATACAACCAATTCTGTAAAACTAATGAATATCATTGTTTCCTGTTTTTTTGGTGCACCAAATTTGACTCCTAAGGAATATTCCATTCACAACATTTTTAACAATTAGATGTAGAACGCTTCTCATATTTGGAAAATACTACAATTGATGACCCAAGGGAGCAGGACAACAAGGGTATTTTATTCTTCTTTTTATATCCCCCCTGGCTTGAAATGCAGAGTGGTATATTTGCAGGGTGGCGCATGTCTGTATGTACTGTGTGTGTGGGTTTCCAGTTTGGTTAGGTTTTTTTTTTTAAATCTGTTAAAATACCCCTTTAGTTTAAGTCCGAATTAAACAGACTTATGGTTAAGGTGCAATAGGGGTTACCTCAATGCGAAAGGGGGGGGGGGGGGGGGGGGGGGGGGGGGGGGGGTGATGGCTGCATGATTTCAAACCCTCACATGTGTATTCATTTGTGGGAGTTTTCCTGCAAGCAATCTTCAAAATCTCCTCATTTGATTTCCGGCCCTTAGGATCTTGGTGAATTTTGAATCCTTCCAGTGATCCCCTAAGATGTTGTGCCCCTTTGGACAAACTTGCCCCTGGAGGTTACAGACAATATGCACTATGAACACTCTGCCTATGCTATAGTACTTACATGACACTTGGAAGAGGAAGACATGCAATATAGCCAACACTAACAACCACTTACCAAAGCTCACGACTCCCTCTAGCATTGCTTACTTCAGATTGACTAATTGAATGATGATGCTTGTTAATTTGGCATTCAAGTATCAGCCCTAGCAGGATTGTTTTTTTATTTGCCGATATTTGACAAAAGTGGACTACATGGCTGGATGCATTCAAACAATTTCAAAAGCGAATTCATGACGTAGCACAGTTTGGTGGCAAGTTGCTGTAAGAAGCACAATTTTATTTGGGGGTATTTGTGTAGATAGGTGGGATATCATCCATGCTACAAACTTCTTCTTAAATGTTATACATTATTCTTTCAAGTTAGCTTCCAAAGTGCTTTTCTTAAAGTTTCTGTGTCTTATACCTCGCTGTAATCAAGGACGGCATTTAATCAAAGCATCATGTGCTGATAACTGCCCAGAGCATCAAAACCATTGATTCATTGGCTGAGGATGGCATCAGGCCTATAAAATCAGCAACCACAAAGAACCTAACCAAACATATACTTCTTCGTTAGATTATTATTGTTTTCACAGCGTTCATTATTTTTCACAAATGCAACTGGGCTCTGTCAGATATTGCACGGGTCCTCATATAATGCACGCGGGTCACCACATCTAACTCCCTATTACTACTAAAATACATCATCATTTTGATATCGCACTTACTGCTCATATCAGTAGCATGCCTGCATCTATTATACCCTCTACGACTTAGTAATCTACAATCTATTGGTGTCGTCCTAACTTAACTTATTGTGTTGTAAAAAATATTGGTTTCTCGTTAAATAAATTAGTTTGAATTCACATGCGCCGACCATTCCCAAAAATGTTGATTCTATTACTGTTATCTTTTGAACGCGTATATCTTAATTACGAAACAGCTTTTTTGTACTCTCAAGGACGATACGTTTGACATTAAATATTGATCTTAAATATAAAATTCCTTATGTTATAATTTTGTCAATAGAAAGCCCTTTCAGAAGTTTAGCTGCTATCCTGAACTTGTCCTCACCTCTATGCGGTGACGTCAGCGCGAGATTTGATGTCGCAACCCAGTAAACCGCACATCTCTGGCTTAAATCGACGGCGTTTTTACACTCGCGCACAAGATGGCTACATTGACGCGTGCTACAAGCTGCGCATGTTAGGACATCACTGCACGGAGTAGAGAAATGGACTATATCATGTTTCTATATACTTGTAGACCCTTGAGAATTAAGTGTACTTCAATAACCCCAAAATTAATAAATCGGTTCAATGCAGAAACAATCATGTTTTGTAACATACATGTCTGGTGTTGGTCTTAACATCAATACAAGTGGCAGTGGAATTGGTAGAAGAACTTCATATGCATTTATCTGCAATCATTACTTATGGGTTTGTTTTGGAAATAAGGGCAGTGAGAAAAGTTATCTTTCTTTCAATTCATTGACTCGTTTCATCACTATTGGGTTTGTTTTGAAACTGCCAGGAGGTGCGAGAAAGATTAGCGCACTCTAAACGTCTTAGAGAGTCTGAATTTTCTCGCACTTTCAGATATTTTCAAAACAAACTAATCAACAATGATTGCGTCAAGGTCTTTTTGGCACTATCTATAGCTATACTATAAGATCGAACTTCGCCATGTTGTTTTTTCCCTGGAGGCTACATGTTGTCCGCAGGAGGTCGCATTTTGAATGTGTACCGTATTCAGGTAATACACTTCCCATCGTGTCTCTCGAGGCTCAGGGTTTATGTATTCAAACTGCTGGAGATGATTTAGATTCCATGAGATTGCAATAAACGTGTTGTAACCCTAGCTAAATCATGTTGTAAAACGGTAGTAGATGCGTATTGATCCGGTGTTTTTTACAAAGATACATACGAAATTGAGGGTAACCTTTTCTAGGGACGATTTTCGTCCTGTTCGTGGCTTAATTACCCATGGTCCTTAGAGTTTTGACCTTTGTGCTATTCTTTCTATGTAAAAAAGTATTTATTTATTGGTGATAAAAAAGGACCAACATGGAGTAACTACTACCAAATATCAGATGATTTATACTACGATTTTAATCAGTAAATGTTCATAATGCCAGTAACGTATTAGTTTTGACTCAATAATCGTTGACCGTTCGTTGTTAGACATTTTATTACGTTTTCTGTAAGTTTTTTTGAACTCGCTGATATTCGCTGGTGCCCTCTAACCTCTTTTGCACGTATATAAACCATCGAGTTCTAACTATCTTCAAAGCGCTATTATCGGCAAAGGTACCAGTCTAAGTCCAAACAGTGTGGTACTGGTATACACTATTTACTACAGCAAACTAGGCCAAACACTTCATCGTGATTAACTGTGTTACGCAAAGTGAATTTCCTTGTGTCAATAATTATGCCATAAAGTCCTTGATAAAATACAAAACACCATTGAGTCAGTGATGCCACAACCAAAGTAATAGGAGCTATGTGTATTTTATAGCGGGATGACCAAAGTCCTAGACACGATTTTTTTTTAAATGGGGGTGGGGGCAGGGGTTAAGATGTTATACATGAGAGAGTGTACGTAATCTTAACTGTCATTAGCACTCATGTAATCGTGTAATTGAGCCCGAGCCTTCATTTGTCATTTACTCAAATATTAAAACTAAGACAAAAACAAAAACAAAACCACGGAAAACACTAGCGGAATAATAATCATCTTATGGGTATTTTTTTAAGCATCTATTTCATGTTCTTTGCAAAATTGTTACTCTAATTGGTTTTTACAATTAAGGGCGACATGCAACGTGAAATGCGCGGTGTATAAAATTGCGCATTAGTAATATTGTTGTTACTATCACACACACACACTGAATATCACAGTGCAATTTAACAGCAAATAGCTGTGAATCTATAGAAAATTACAGGATAAGTATTTCTTTTCCCATCGGCGCCTCGAAAATCCGGCTGGGCAACACTCTAACAATGTGCCTAGCGCTCTTGCCAATTCAGCTATGTAGTGTGTGAAAGGGGTGTTTCAGTTTGGTGGCCATAATTTACTAAAAATATATAGAATAAAATACAATAGATAAAAACAACAGCAATGTAAAAGTAAATCACCTCAAAGTTGTATTTTAGGCATTAGGCCTATGTTCTTGATTTTTGCAACAGACTGCGAAAATTGTTTTACAAGGGGTGGATTAAAAAACACCGATTTTCGATTTAAAAATCTCCTTCATCCCAATTTTATATTTTTTATTATTTTTTTTAAAAATTAATCCTTATTTCAATCTTTGGTTTCAAAAGAGTATATGACAAATATTGATATTTTCGTGGGCTCAATTTTGGTTTGGGTAGTGACGGACGCGGACCTGCCTCCGAGAATCGGGAAGTAGGGGCCATATGTGATTTGCCGAAAAGGGACCCATAGCCATACATGCAGAGATTTAACATGAAATTTTTTCATGTTTTCTTCAAATTTTGACCTTTTTCGCCAATTTGGAAATTTTGGGCTTAAATTGAGGAGATTGGACTTAATTTTCAACATTTTATAAGATTTGGAAAAGATTACATACCAATTTGGAAAATTTTTTGGCTTCATTGAGGAGTTGGACTTAATTTCAACATCTTGTCTAATATTTAAAAAGATACCATAAAAACAATAATTGGCATAAAAAAGGGTCCTACCAGAAGACTCAAAGTGGACCGTATAAAATTTGCGGCGTAAGAAAGCGTTAACTGTAATGATGAAAGGTGATAGGTCTAATGTTCAAATATATTTCTTTGCTCAGGAAAGCAGGTCCCATTTCTCATACTCCTCCCATATGACTGAGTGCTCACGTAGAACCTATACGATTTTGGTTATTTCCCATTAATCTAAAAATGGCTCAAAAGTTATTGACTCGTTGGTTGGATCTTCAAGCTAGACCTATATACACATAGGCGACACACATATTATTGCAACATATATGGAGAGAGAATAAGTGCCATGCTTTCTCCTAACCAGATTCCTACGCAGGGGGAAATTCCACAAAGGGCCTAAAAGGTCCCTTATTGCTTTGATGGTGGATGAAGAGTCCAAATTTGAGAATTTTTACAATTTCAGTTTTAAAAATGTGATGAGATGTTCAAAAAGACCGGGGGGGTTGATTCACTATACCAAAAAGGTTCCACTTTTTTCGAGGTCCCCGCACCCGCCCCCCCCTCCCCTCCAAAAAAGTAATTCCTTCTATGGCCCTGCCATCGAGCAAATAGTAGGCCCGATAATTTACATTAGACCTATCATTATTATCTCATTACATTTTTATTGTTTGAATCATTGCAGCCCAGGGCACGTATAGCCCAGTTACATCGGTAGACAGCAATTGTGGTCGGAGGTCAGGGAAAAGTCCGCCCGACCAATGAAAATCGCCCCGATTGGGAGGGTAAGCGTCCAAAACGGCTGCTTTTTCCTTGCCCTCAAATTTTCCCATTTTTCGGCAAGTTTCTTCCAAGTGTGTAACTCTGCACTACCCGCATTTCCCCCATGAGTGACTAAGTCCACTTAGTGGCCACTTTTTCTCTCCGACCCAGCTACGCACTGATGGTCTTTGGGAGTGGGAGTTCTTTGGGCTGCCCATGTTCCTCCTGCCGTCGTCATTAAGTAGCTAATGTTGGGGGAAATCTTGATGGCTCCGCTTTAACACATTTAATAAGGCAGATTGCGGCATAGTGAAGTGTGAATTTGTGACGCGAAAAAGCAAATAGGCCTAAAGAGATGCTGGAGAAAATATTGGTAATGTTCTCTGTGAATTTTTGCATGATGTGAATCTTGATCAACCCTTAATTGACCACGCTCCACTCAAATTACTAAGCGGTTCAGTTGCAGTAATGTTCACACTCCTGGCTTCATAGCGCTGTTTGAGATAGGGGGCCTAATCTTTGACAGCTCTTCCTTTAACACATGTGAAGCATATAAAGACAAATGATGGAGAAGGGTTGGAGAACATATTGTAATGTCTTGAAATATTGCGTTTAAATGTCAGAGTGGATCAAAACCCTTTTAGTGACCATCCCATTCAAATCATACGCGGTTGCCCCGCGAATATCGTCACCGGCTAGTAGAGTATATTGGACATGTTGGAGTATATAGTGTTTTTAATTTATTTTAAAACTACCACCTCAAATTTAGATAAATTACGTTAATAATAATGTTTAATGTTCTGATTTGATACTATTGTTTTCTTCAGTATTGACGGATAAGGACCACACGCCCTCTGCATTCGACAGGATACTTGCAACTTGACCGTATGGGTCAGTGCAGGCCAGCACGCGAGCCTCCTCCGGCTTCTCGGCTAGCTTCTGCACTGCCCATACGATCGCGTTCGATTACCGGTTCGATGCACTAGGCTAGGTCCTTATCCTTAAAAAACAAAAATCATAACCTAACCTATTGTCCTTAGATCAAAGCACACAACAAAAACACAAATGAATAAGACTAGAGTGAAGATTTAATATGTACCATGCAGGCATGCGGCAGGTGATGTAACATTATACAGAGACACACCAACCTAATTACCAGGCAATTGCAAAGGCAGCTCTTGTCTAAAAGGCAATCAGTCCATATTGGCCATTCCACCTCATCAATTACTCCAGCCTAAAATATTCCAGCATTGCTTCTTGCCCACAGTTTACATGTATGGCGGCAGTTACGATACCTTTGAGTGAACCTATATCCTATTTGGTTTGAACCCGTACCCATGGCTATGATCTCTTTACTGAGATCACAGAGTGAACTTTCCCCAACATATGCCATTTTATTTGGCCTGTTATATCATGGCATAACTTTTTCCTTGTGCCTTCAGGAGCTACACAGTTTCTCTCCACGAACTAACCACCCTCATGACTTTCAGTTTTTCCGCTATTGCACCAGCAAAAACAGAACAAGTCTGCTTCTTAATGTCTTCCCAAGGCCTCTGTTGGCTAGTCTGGTTTTTCAGTATTGAAAAGAAAATGCCAATACTACCTAGTGTAAACCATTCATTGCTAAACAACTATGTGAATGTTTACTTGCCTCAAAATAAACCCATGTAAACAACTACTACTTCTCATACCCTGACTTACAGTTGAATACAGTGCACTGAAAATCATAAGAAAATGAAGAGATACAATAGAGAATACTAACATATAAAATATCCCAATTTGGAAATTATTTTTTTCATCAAAATATTCAACCATAGTCAATTGGTCATAATGTCCATTTTCCAATGCAGCAAACTCAGATGACAATTGTTATTATTTAAATGGTAAAATATTCCGCCCCAGTCCTATTTTGGGTTTTTGTCACCTTTTGCCACATCTAGCCAGTAATAAAGTGGGGGGAAACAGTCAAAAGTGTGAATAATTTCTGGTAAACATGAAAAAAGTGTTATTTTGTGTTTCTGGAAAATTACATACTGAGACATGTATATTTCAAGGAGTTTAAAAGAAAAGCGTTCCCATAAGAAATCCTGTTAAGAAAGTAATTAAGTTTTGCCTGTTAGCCCCAAGGAGCGGTATGGTTAGAGATGTCAAAGTAAAGCACAAGATCGTGAGAAAAGGACCTGAAATTTCGATTTGAAGGAACGCGGTAACAAAGGGCACCCCGACAGATATTGCACAGAAATTGCTCCCTTTTTTCTGCGCGGCTCATTTTTTGGCTTATCTCTGCTTCGTCTGACCGGGTCGTTCTTATGAGCACTGACAAATTTGGCATTTAGAATTGAATTTCCCTATAATTGGAGATGATGAATAGATGAGTATCAGGAGTTTCACCTCATGTTACTAAGAATTCTTATGATAGGAGAGGGGCAGGCAATTGTTGGATTATTGATTGTTGGGCAGATACTTTTAAATGTGAAGTATTATAAATCTGTAAACAAGGTATTTATTTACTTTTTATAGGAGGAAAAATATCAATATCCAATCATTTGAATGTTAAAGTGCAGCCCGTATATGGCCAGAATCTATGTTAAACTCAAAATTTGACTTTTGAAAGCTAAAGTTATTTCGGGAAATTTAGGGCGTGCTGTGTCATTTTAAAGCTGACTCAGAGATTCCCGAGGATGGTGCCCCAATTTTCTAACAAATCAAGGGGTTTTTTTGCATAGACATAATGCGTGTCCACATACTAATCATTTGTGAAAGAGATAAGCCAAATTGGTGTCCTTGCATAAGAAAATCACAACTTGTAAAAATTACGATCCGGAATAGGTATTTTAGTTTACCCACAGTAGCCTTGGTACTGTTACAATGACATATAAAAATATACTTCATGAAAAATGCACAGTCAGATTTCGTTTCAAACTTGTGAATTGAGACGTTGAGACGGGATATCTAATTAGTGATTTTTTTAAAATTAATACACAAAAAACTTCAAATTTCAAAAATCTCTGAGTCCAGCCTTAAAAAAGTCTTACATAGCACTCATAACTCAGATTACATTTTACCATTCTGAATGTTTTTTTGGCAAAAACTGTGTAGCTCTAAGTTATGTGTCATATTCTCTCAAATCTCATTATTTTATGGCAAAAAGGTGTAACTGACAGACCCATAGTTTGCCATAAACTTTTATTGCCCCGGCGGGAGCGAGGGGCTATAGATGTGTGATTAAACTTGACAGATGGAGTTTTTGCTGCCATGAAGCCTGAAGAGCCTTGGTCATAACAACTTTTATGACAATGAAAATGATGATCAGTGCTAAAATTACGTAATGTTTGTGATGAACATGGCATAATATTGATGCAAACACAAAATAGTTTTTTGTAAGTAAATGAGGATACAGTGTGAGATAGATTGTATTTCAGTGTTTTTATACAAATTTATATTGGATTCTTACAAGGTTCTATTCCAGTGTTTAAGTGGTTCAAATATCAGCTAGGCCATTGGCGAAGTGCCACCGTGCTGGTTAATCATTGCATATTCAGAAAATATTGACAATTTCTTGCCAGCTAGCATCAGTTACGATGGTCGGTCGACTATGTTGTTTTAGGTACTACAGGAAACTTGAACAAGAGTATAGGGAACTGGAGTTAAGTTTACCGATACCATTATTTAGCTATTATTTATACCTCGTTTTCAATAAAAGTCACATACACTAGCCTTTTTTTGTTTGGGAAAATGTTATTTATCTCTCAATTCTTGGCTATTTCGGAGTTTTAAATAATTTGCCATTGACGCGGGGGCATACATTGGTGCCAGCACCACATGTTTATTGTATGAGTTGAGTGTTTTGCTATCAAATAATGGAACTCCAGAGCATACTGATGCTGTCAATCCAGTGGGACAAATTTCAAGGTCCCGCCAGGAGGGTGGAAAAATTCAAATGGTTTTTTCTTGGGTTGATTTGCCTCGCAATTAAGTCCAAAACTTGATGTATTGAAGCTTAAATTGCCCAAATTTCTTTAATTTGTGTCCAAAATTAGGCTAAAATTGGTCGAAATTCCCCCCACCCAAAAGAGGATGGACAATGCATACTTGATCAATATCGTCCAGCTTTTTCGAGTCACAGGGGCAACTTGTGATACCCCATGCCCGGCAGGACGACAATGCTCTAGAGGGTATTGTTCAGCCCAGGGCGTAACAGCAGGGGGGGTGCAAGCCCCAAACGAAACCCTTGCCCCCCACCGCCATCCCCCCCAAATGAACTGACCTTTTGTACAGTGTCTAGGGAGAAGGGACCCAAATTAGCCCCCTAAAAAAAGGCCTTGGCACCCCTTCTGCCCACCACCCCCCCATTGTGCAAAGGTTGATGGTTACGCCAGATGGTTCAGCCATCAAATAGAGGATGTGTATTGCCATAACCAAGATGCTTGTCCCTACAATTTTGTGGACAAAAACCAAATAACTTAATAAATTGTGTTCTAATTCTAAAATAAATTAATCATTAACCCTAAAAAGTAATTGAAGAATATAGAGAAAATGATATGGTGAATATTGGGAACTGTTTTCATCCAGATAATTAATGTAATAATGTATAGAAATGCAAAAGATTTACTCATAGGGCTAATATGCAAAGGACTGATTTTTGAATACATAGTTTTGCCATAAGGGGCCGTCAAAGCCACTCTTGAAAAAAAAAAATAGAAAGCCACCAAATCAGTCGGGCCTACAACAACTGAATTTTGACAATGTCCGATTAAAATTCATAATGATTTTCCTCAAAAATTATGGAAAAAAATGCTTAAACAAAGACAGAGGGTATTAGCACCATCATTGTGTCTGCTATCAAAATGGCAGCAATGATTAGTAACTGCCAGGGTAGATACGGTAAGTGTAATTTAAATTCTACCTTCTGGGATCTTCTTTTTGAGAGGTATGTGGCGAGGTTCACTTGACATGTCGTGAGAGGTCCTGCCCAGACCATATATGTATACTGTATCCGATATTTATTTTCTCTCAATTGCGCATATAATTACAACCGTAAGCAAAGCCAATTCACGCCTCAGCATTGCAACAAGTTGAACAACAACAGCTAATTTTAGATCAAACCAATCACATTCGCATTGAACGATCAAACAGTAGCGGATGTGAGTGCGTACCACTGCAGAAAAAAACAAAACCAAAAAAACACACGCGTTACAACGGCAAAACCCAGCGTGAAAGGAGAAAATAAATCCTGGACGAGATATCTTAAATCATGTTTGTGTGTGTTTGTTATATAATTACATTTGAAATAACAAATAAGAAGCTGTACCCGGGAGCTGTACTGCACAACTTCATTACAAAAATATGTTGCTATTGCCCTATAAACCTTTCTGAGCTGTGTGACATCCCTTCTACAGAACCGAAAGACCCAATTAATTGCCATACATTTTTATAGTAACAGAGCATGGAAAGGACATAGTCTACACGGGAGGTTAAAAGGAATGTGCCAATGATTGCTTTCTTCCAAGAGGTAAATTTCTCAGACAAATCCCGAAATGCAATGTAGTATATGTAAAACCCCATTGCATTGGTATTTGGAATCAAATGTCTAGATAGGTATGAAACTAGGGGTTGGGAATGGCCCCTGTGGAATACCACACGCCTGGGATCCAAATACTTCAAATATGTCAAAGCTAGAAAAGTAGTACTGCGAACATCATTTTGCCAGAAAGTGCTCACAAATATTGAATTACCTCAAGGTGCAATTTTCCAGTCGCAGTGCAAGTATGGTATTGATTTGCTAATTGAGAGTTGTCCCCATTAACAAGATGCAAGAGTGCCACATGCCTAACCACAACTTAATCATACACACTTAAGATACAACAAACAATCCTGAAACTGAGTGGGCCCATGTAGCTGAAACCAATCTTGTTATCCTGAGTAATGACCCGCCAACTCTGACCTATAACAGAAGGTCCCAGCATGTAGAAGGTAGAGTGTAAATTACAGCGTACCGAGGTGATATGCTGTAGCTGCCTATTCCGGTACTGTCTCACTGCTACACCATATCCACCTCCGGGGGTGGTGGGTGTGGGGGGCCACCTCTACTAACCTGTTGTCATCCGCGGAGCAGAAAAAGTCGGAAAGGGTAGTTTTCCCAACACCGCGGCGCAGACCGCCCGTACCGCGAAAGGGTCACAAAACCAAGCAAAATGACCAAAAGGGACATTCTCATTTTCACAACCCACTCTTCTCCCGCAATACATTACAAACAACATAAAGCCCTATACTTTTGTACGTGAATGTTTTGGCGGAAAAAAGTGGTCGTATAACATGATCTTTTCCCAAAAAGTGTATCATTTTCGCACTCATCAAGTCAGCGTTTAGGGTAGCCAATGGTGTATCCAGCCCCCCTCCTACCGAAAAAAAAAATATACTGCGACAAATGACACTTAACTTAGGTAGAAAACATCCTCTAACTCAATGATATTGCCAACTATTTTCCGCGCTAACTCGCGTTAAAAGAAGAGACCAGATTCAGTGCGGCAGCGGGCCTATCTTTGAGAAAATGACGATTCCTTTTGTGATTGCCTGGTCATCACTATTGTTCTACCTTTACGCATAACGAACAGAATCGGAATTTAAAACGGAGTCGTTATTAAGGAAAATGGTCATCATTCTCAAAACAAAGCAGATACATCAGTTTTGCCGCTGTGGTGGCTCTCTGGTCCTTTCCCCCGTACAGAAATGATATTCCACACTTCACCGCGAAGATGGGCCCTTCGCATCTGATGGGCCGTCTGTCTTCTTTTTTCATGCTAATAACCCGAGAAATGAACAACAATGACATAATTTAATTAAATGTTGGTCAATTCTAGGTTTATAATTTTCCTTAAAATAATCTTTGTTATATACTACTCCTTAATTTTTGGGTGCGTCGTAACGCGGATTCGGCAATTTTCAGCGCGGATTGCCAGGGAAAGGAGTAATTTATTTG
>JAMKCH010076660.1:0-17197 GCA_023653785.1 Ophioderma brevispina | reverse complement strand
TTATCAAAATGCGAAAAATGTATATAAGGCTGGTTAGAACCCCCTTTTAGCATCATTGTCCCCCAAAGATGCCATATTTTAACGGTTGGCACTCTCACCCAAAGGCCCTATTTTTGGAGACGTTTGAAAATTGACACTAAATAACCCTATTTTTTGTCCAAATAACCACCTATTTATGGGCAATTTGGCTGTCTCTCACCCAAAGACCTCTATTTCCATGTTACCGAATGCCTCCGGTTTGAAATCGCTAGCCTACACCCCTATGGATTCATGTTTTGAGTGCCCCTCCCGGTTGAAAAAAAAAAAAAATACTAAGGGCAGGGTCGTTATTTGCGCCAGGGGAATGAGGAATGAGGGAATGCGAAGGAAATTGTAAGCGAGAGAGTGCAACATGAAAGTTTTCATCAAAGAAGCGAGGAGGAACATGAGCTTTCAAACTTTTCATTTTGTTTAACGGAAGCGAGGAGAGAAAGCGACCTTTCTCGCCAAAAAAAAAGTTTAAATCCTCCATTTCTCCTGAGTGTAATAGGGCATGCCCCGTCCTCTAATGTAATTATAAGCATATCCTTCAAGAGCAATTGAGGACTGTATAAGACAGAAAAAAGGTCTAATCAAACAAGTGATAAAATTTTCGGCAGATTTATAATGGAAATGGAATTTGGTTAGGAAATGCCTTCATCCTACACGAAGCCATCCTCGCTACGAAAGCGGCCTTTCCTCCCACAATAACGGCACAACGGAGAATTTAATGTAATATAGGCATGTATACATCATAGTTCCACTGAAATACAAACTATATATTTTGCGATACAGCGCCATGCACGTGAGCGCCACATGCGCAATAGTGTTGCCATTTCAAGCTATCAAGTTGGCGTGCGAAAGCTGTTTCTTGGTGGCACTTACGCATTACTCATATCAGTTTCTTTCCGGAGCGCTGTTAGTGTGATCTAATTGCTTTGTAAAAAAATACATAAAGTCTTTGATCAATATGTAATCTAGCATATCGTGTGATTTTCTGGATATTTTCTTGTGGAGATAAAAAAATCGCGAAATTTTCAAAAAAATTCATATCTCAGCAACCACATCACATCTGATTCACAATCAACAAACACAAGCTTGAAGGCCATGCAAACAGTCCACAAACGCTCGGATTACAACATTTCGTCAGTCACCGTTAGTCAACTTAATAGTGACAGATGAGATTTTTTGCGGATACGAATTTCTCTCAAATTGCACTTATCGATTGTAGACCACCTACCAAGGAACGTTTCCGAAGGTTTATTGGACAAACCAAGTACAAACGAAACCAGCCAAACCTTGTTTTGAACTTGCCTGACTATCGTTCGTAATTGTCCCCATAGGACACGTGCTTTGACTTTTCTGTGGCTGCACGACAGAAAGTAAAAAATCCATCATATTATTACATAAAGGACGGCGGATTAGGTCTTATTCACTTCAGGTGTCGATCTAATACATGCGAAAGCATTCCAAATATGCAAAAAACCCGGGTTCGAAAAAAAAATTGGGGCGTTCTTTCTGGAAAATCTCCTCATGTCTCTTTAAATACTAAAACTCATCAAAAAGTGGTGCCAAGGCGGCGTGCGTATAGTTACATGCGTTTCCAATGGGCTTGAAAGGTGCTCGAAAACTGCTCATTTTGTGAGATGACCTTCTCAAGGTATCTTCACGCGATACGCTACCAACCTACATCTTATTTTGCGATTCCGGTTTAGAATGTTAGAGGAAGATATGCTGCAACAACATATTTGGAGTGGGATACAAACTTTATCCGAGACTGGGCCGTTTCAGAAGTAAAAGCATCCGGCGGGGGAGTGGTCCGATCGTGATAGGCTCGTGCCCCAGCCACACCCTCCTCCGATTTCCGAGTGGTCAAACTGTTGGTGTGCAGAAACCAATATTTTTCTCATTAACCCCCTGTGACATCTTAGCGCTGCAAGTGGTTGGTTTCGGATGTTATGAGCAAAAAACGTGTCCCATACCACTTTTACAGTATTCTTGGGGCTTCACACAAAATCACGTTTTTATATCAAAACGGATTGAAATATCGGCGTGAGCTTATAGATGGGGTAGGGGTCAAGATCGTTTAATCAAGAAGAATATTTAATAACGAAATCGGCCCTCACTTTTAATAAATGAGTTATGTGGTGTTTATTTTGTCATTGTAGATCGATGAAAAATAAGGTTTCAGCAGACCAAAAGTAGACAGTGCTCTTGAGATTACCCGTCTGCGTATCTTTTGGAGCCCATCAAAAATACAACCGCTTGTCGGCAGATGTGAGTGGGGCAGATCTCGCAAAACACTTTATTCTGCTTTAGCTGCAAGCATGTGTCTTGTTCTCTTAACGAAGGAATTCCAGGAATAGCTGATTAGGAGGAACAGCCTCCTTTGAGAAAGAAAAACTTCAATGTCACTGAACGAAAGATTATTTTATAGGAAAAAAGTGAAGACTTGGAGAAATACAAGGTAGATAATTAAATAAGAAAGTAATTACAAATGATTAATGACATTACAACGCACACATAACATGGTACCACCTTAGAGAAAAGCACAACAATCAGTCTTTTTCAAATTCAAAATGCCATTTTTCTCTCTAAATTGCTAGTGTAGGGAACATCAACACCTTATATTATTACACTAAAAGCTAGACTACTCGCAGTCCTTATTATTCAAATCAATTCAAAAACCCAATAAATGTGTGTATATACAAAAAATAAAAAAAATAAAATCATTACAAAATATCAGAGATAAATGGTGGTTTTTAAACAGAATTTAGGTAGTAAAGACATCAACTTTTGAAGATTGTTAAAAGTACAGATTGGATAAGGAACCAAACATTGAAAGATACAACAAATGACAAGTGGATTCAGTTTACAAAGCGAAGATGTGGTACAACTACCAGACTTCATGTTGACCAACTACGTATTTTACATTCAGAGGGAAGATATACCGCCAGCTCTTTGGTATAGCCAATGGAGCCAGTTTCACCTATTGCGGCCAAGATATTCATGGAAGCTTGGGACAGGAGGCCATGGACATGCCCCAAACCTAAACTATGGCTCAGATACGTGGATGATGTGCTGGAAATAGTTAAGGAAAGATGCGGTCCAGGGACTTAAGTCAGACCAATCAATTTACCCTTTGAGGAAGAGAAGGAAGGAAAGACACATTATGACACCCTCCTTGTAAGAAAGAGGATGGATCCGTTCAAGCTGCTGGTGTACAGAAAACCTACTCACACAGACCAGTACAATTCCACACCATCCGCTGCATCACAAGCTTGGTGTCGTAAGGACACATATGATAGAAAAGATAGAATAGTTACTGAGGAGGAGGATAAAGAGCAGGGAAGAGAAAAGATCAATGAAGCCTTAAAAATCTGGACGATCAGATTGGTCTTTCACCAGAGTTTCTGAAAATATGAACACAAAAGACCCAAAGAAAAAGGCTAAACAGAAGAAGGATTCGGATCAGAAATGTAGAGGAATGGTCGTTCTCCCATATGCTACACGTGTCACTGAGAAAAATATCCCGCACCCTAAAACCGCTACAAAAATAGATACCGCCATGAAGCCCAATGCACTCTCCGCCGTTTATTAGTTCATCCCAAAGACAAGAGAGACATTTTGACACCACAGGATGTCATCTACGAGTTTCTTACAAAAACTGCAATCTCAGTTACATCGGTGAAACGGGCAGAAAACTCGGCGTTAGGAGGGATGAACATAAGAAGGAAAGTGGACAAAATCTCCAGCATGTAATGACCCGGTCAGCAGAAGTATCGTTGTCCAATATTCACAAATCAGCGATAACAGCATGTTGGATAAAAATCACATTAATCGGTTGGGGGGGGGGAAGCTAAGATTCATTGGCAAAGAACAGAACAGATACAAACGCTGGATTCAAAGAGGCCTATAGAAAGATGAAGGGAAAAAGGGGAGCTACACCATGAATAGGGTATGAAGGACAATATTTCTAAATGTTTCGAAATTTTAAGTGATATTTTGTTCGAACATGGCCCGCCCATACTATACCACATACAAACCAATCATAGTCCGCGCAGCTGATTGACAAACTTGACATACGCGCAATTTGGTCGGCTAATTATGTCCTGACTATATAACACCTCATACACAGAACAAGCAGGTGAATAGACGGAACACATCATACCAGAACAAGCATGTTTCCGGCCAGGAAATACAAAAGGAACTCAATACATCGAGGATGGTTTCGAGAAGGTGGGCAAGCGGGTCGTGTTTGTACGATCTATCAGCGCTCATGGACACTGTTAATACCAGATATTTACTCCATGAGGATTTGGAACTCACCAAGGAACAACCCTTGACTGAGCTTCATCTTCTCTTGCGTATTGAGGCAGCAGTTAATATGTGTAAACGTTGGAGCCATCACTGTTGATGATTGGGGTTGAGAAATCTGTGTCCACCGGTTGATGAAAGGTAGGGCACTAATATTTGAGAATGTGATCCGCAGTATGTAAGGGAGAACCACACATTGCGGCTGGCGATGGCCGCCAACCCATCGGGGCATATTGCTGTTGAAGCGACCGACTCCTTGCGAAATCCGGTTAAGGGGGAAATCCCCCCACCCACCCCCCAAACCCCCCCCACCCCCCCCCCCCCCCCCCCCCCCACCCCCCCCCCCCCCCCTTCTGGCGTGGGAGATTGCTGCCAGGTGTGAGTCTGTCTTAGGAAATAGAGAGTTGATCTGGTCTTGGAATGTATAGCCAGGCAGTATTACAGTCGTAGGATGTTGAAAGGGAAACTTGAGAGTTTAGCAGCGTGTCGGCAGATAGAAAGGTCAGCGAGAGCGCAAGTCTCTGTCTACAAGTTGGTTGATTCTTTGACCAGCTGTTATGCAGCAGGGCTTGTTGTCCAACAGGGACTTATTCATAGTTGTGTGTGTGTGGGGTTCTCTCCGAAGTACTGTAGGTGCAATGCCGAAGCACTGGTAGGAATTAAGATGGAATAGGACAGAGGCAACCAGTCATTGGTTTCAAGGTATCGTGAGTACTGTGTCCACCTTCTTTGTGTGAGAGCTGTTGCACCATGGTGGGGCGGCATTCAGCAGTGTGTAGACCAGAGCCAAGGCGGTGGTGCGGAGGGGTCGTTGGGGCTGGCACCCCATGAAGACCCAGCTAGTCGGCACAGGAGGTTATTCCTCGCAGATACCTTGGCGCCTACGGACTCGAGGTGTGCCGTAAGTAAGCTGCCGGCCAGATTCAACTACCAAGTAGGTTGGTGTAGGATGTATGGCAGAGGCGTCGATTGAGGTGATTTGAAGCTGGCGATGAGCCTCTTTGGTGGTGAGGGAAGGCAGTAGCGGTGGTCTTGCTTCGCCTCAGCTTCAGTCTCCAGGTCTTGAAATGCTGCACGTAGGCCATATCTGCAGTAAGTGTGCTTTCAACTTCTATCCAGTTTCTGTCCGAGTGGAGAAGGTCAAGATGTCGGCGTAGCCATTTGTCTAGATGTTGTTTGAAGTACACATCGCTGATATACAAGTTGAACAGCATAGCAGCAAGTACAGATCCTTGTGGTACTCCGTTCCTCCGACGACGCAGACGACTACCCTGCCATCACTGCCCGTCTTGAGAATAAAGCTACGGTTTTGCAGCATGTTACATATGAATTGTACAAGGTGACCATCCCGGATCGTCACCTGAGACGCTTGAGGTCAGACCCTGGTGCCACACGGTTGTCGTATCTGCAGTAAGGTCCACCAGATGACGCTGCCTTACGGTGCTTTTCAAACTTTCCTCAATATCGTTGTTGAGTTTTACAATCTGGTGGACCGTGCTCCGGCCACGGCCGAATCCTGCTTGTTCGTCAGGCGTATGGGGTTCAGGACGGGCTCCAGCCGAGGCCAGGGTACCTCTCAAGAAGTTTGAAGGAAACATGCAGTAGTGATATTGGGGTTCTTAGGGTTGTCGACGGCTTGTTTGGTTTAGGGAGGGCGATGATAGTAGCTCTTCCTCCGAATCTGGGGTAAGGACTGGTGTGGTAAGTCAACATGTGTAGAACTCCTTGAGCCATTCTAGACATCGCGGGCCGCATTGCAATCAGAAATTGCTGGTTGCTATCAGGCCCCTGGCCTTTCCACTCTTTGTTGGCTGAAAGCAGAGGTAAGCTCATCTAGTGAGAAGGATGTTGAAAGTGGACCCGTCCACCGCCGGGGGCCTCGACGAAGTTTGTGATCTTTTTGACAGAGCCAGTGTGATACTTTCAATGTTCATTGAAACGACCCATTTGAAGGAGTGTCAGCAATTTCGGTGGCAGTCACTGGACATTTCGATGGTTTGGGAATTCTGACCGTGAGGCGATTCGTCTTCTCAGGCCTTCTTGCGGGAGAAGTCGATTCCTTGGACCGTCTCCGCCCAGCGCTCACGGCGTTTCATGTCCAACGCAGTTGACAGATTGAAGCCTTGGAGCATCTTCTTCCCCGGGTCTCAGAAATTTCAGGAAATCATTGTAAAGTGATCACATTCCTCATCCCAGGAGGGGATATAACTGCGACGGCAGCCAGTGGGAGGGTCTTCTTGCTAATTAATAAAGGAGTTTACACAGTGTGTGTAAGAATTGTCAGGTTGGAGGAGGTTGGTGTCGGGAGGTTGGCACATCTGGAATCCACCAGGTCTTGAAATGGTCCCAGTCTGCCTTGCGGAATCCATCTTTCACTGCTTGTTGGTACAGCCTTTAAAGGCTCTCCTGTTTTTTTTCAACGATAAGTGATGGTCTGTGTTGGGGACTTCGGAAAAGCGGTCGAGAACAGTACTGTGAATGAGATGGTGTCAATGTTTGCAAAAGCAAGGTCAGGGTTTGTAGACGTATTCATCTTCCAGAGTAGGAAAGGGTCTGGTTGCTAGGGGTTGTGCAAAAGTTGTACGCCAGCTTTGAGGGCCAGTCCTCTAGGGTGCGCCATCCAGGGTTGGTATTTCTGAACCCCACCGTGTAATGTTCATGACTGTTAAAGTCGCCCGGCGTAAATGCAAGATGACACCATAAGTGGGCGGTAGAGAGTCTGCTTTGAGCCGATGGTTAGGTGGTTGTAGACCCCACACATGCCCCGCTGACAGACCCGCAAACCCACCACTGCAATTTGACGTCGTTGCTCATTCCGGGGTGGAGTCTGCAGGTGAGGGTTGCAATTGGTTTCCATTGGGATGAGTTACTAGCAAAGGTTGGCGATCCCGTGAGTAGCGCTCTCGGTAGTTGTGCAGCTTGGGTGTAGGCGCAGATGTTCAGAATGGAACTGTCAATGCGTGTGTCTCTTGAAGGAGATCGCAGTGACTTTATGCGATGTGTGAGGTGTTCGATAGTGTTTATCTTTGCCCTAGTCAGACCTTCCACGTTTAGTTGAAGCACTAAGATGCCATCTGACTTGACATCTGGTGATGCCTGCCCTAATAAGGCATGTGGCCAAAAATGGCATCAGATAGGTCCTCTGGCGGGGACATAAATTAAAATACCGTGAAGATAAAAGACAAACAGTTGAATAAAAAGACAGTGAATAAAAAAAGACAAACAGACTGTAGCGTAGCCTCAGTTGATTATCAGTCGCCTGAAAAACAAAAAAACGTTACGGGGTTCACCACAAGGAGATTGATAATCTTGAACCCCAAAGGATGCTGCAAAACAGGAGGTTCTTATCAGTAGGAGCGAAGGAGAGCCCAACGGCGTCGGCTCAAGAATGAATACCACAAGGGAGCGTGCTTGCACCCTCTCCTGTTCAACATCTATAACATCGACCAAACTAGGAGTGCAGCGAACCGGTTGTTTTATCTATGCAGACGATCTCAGAATTGCGCACAAGATGCAAGCTTTACAAGAGAGACTTCCAACTTGGTTGCACTCATCATACTATGAGGAAACCCACCTACGTGCAATTCCATCTAAGGCACAGGTGTGTGCTTTCCATTCTACGCAACCGTAAAGCAAAACGTCAGCATTAAAGTAACCTGGTCTGGTACACACCTGGAAAACAATGTGATAATCAGTCTACTAGTTGCCAGCCGGGCTATTGAAACAATTTCTGGCACACTCAAGATTACGAAAATTACAAGAAAGAAACCAAGGACTCAATCGAAGGGCAGCTGGGCGACCGTCAACTGAGACTCTATGACAGGGCAGCAGGAACTCGGCACACCAACACGAACTGACGGTCCTGAGAAGTGTTGTCGGTCTGCCTTCAAAAACCCTTATTGTATCCACCTATAATGTACGTACCCTGTACCAGCAGGGAAAGGACCACCAGCTATTCATGGGCTGAACCATGCAGGTGTAGATATTGTTGGGATCCAAGAACATCGCCTAATTACAACCAACCCCACAGAAGATCTATGGTCTGATGAAAAATAGGGTGTTAATTTAACAGCACAGGCCACGCGGACCAGAGACAAGGCGGAGTTGGTATACTTATGGCACGACATCTACAAATGTTGCAAAGCGTGAAGTTCATTTCCAACAGGATCATCACTACTACATTCCATGGTAACCCAAAACTTACAGCGACATCTGTCTAATGGATCTAATCCTCACAGATTTTGGTGTCACCACTGTACGACATGTGACCGACAGATGATGACCGTTTTATTAGGATACATTTCACTTCTTTACATACCGGCCGATTTGTCGGACACCCCATTTGACCTTCGCGAATTTTCTCCTTTTTAGGGTCATTTCCCCACTTTTACACCCACTTATCATCACCAAAGCGGTTGTGGTGAGATTTCATTTTAAATGTGTTAGATGCTGGATACATGACTAGTTCTCACTCTATCCCCACCACTCCCGAATGTTGTGGCCGCCACTTTCTATGATACAACAAAACAAACAATGGTGAGATGCGAGACTGGTGCGCTTGTGTGTGAAGAACAGAAACTGCGTCCAGCCACAGATGAAATTTCAACAACCTTACGCAAGCGTCAGTGGAATGGATGCATCAGCAGGGACAACGCAACAGCTGGGACCAATCTACTAAAAACAGCGAGTGGTCTAACTCTTTGAAGAAATGCAGGGCCTACAACTCAGTAGAACTAGACTCCGACCACCGGGTCGTCACCATTTTGCTCGTCTGCAGCTTTAGAACTACCAGAGGGAAACTTCTCATAAGACCAAAGTTCGACTGGAAGAAAACTGCAATATAACACCACAGAGAATATTTCCAGTTGGTTTGTCAAACAGATTTGAAGCCCTCCGTGCTTACAATACATCCGCACCAATCACCCAGGAGGTACCAACAATTTGTTGACATGCTGTCGCAGAGGTAGCTGAGAAGGTTGTTGGCAAAGCAGACCATGTGGCTGCCGAGTGGGTACTGACAAATGCTATCCCATCTGAAGTCTGAAAGGATGAGACAAAGAAGATACCTGGTTTCAAAGTCTAAGCAGTCCAGAAAACTTTGGAAAAGGCTTATCTCCAGCTTGAATGCGAGTTACAAGTCAGATGGGCCAGCCATGCTCTACAAACAAATGGACGATCTCAAACTGGCTGACTCAAAGGGTGATCATACCACCACATGAAAATCATCCATAATCTATCTGGCAAAGACAAGCGAAAACCAGGTCAAGGTCAACAAAAGATGATGGCACCCACCACAAGTGAGACGGACTACTTCAGAATGGAAGAAAGATTTCAGTTCCTTGCTAAAACAACAGGCCAACGGTTCACGATTATTTGAGTTTGCCTCACCGGCTTCTCAAGATCGGCCCATCCAAACCCCCCCAATCCACCAACACTAGAGGAAACGCTACTAGCCATGGGCCAAATGAAGAACAATACGGGACCCCGGACTGGACAGTGCAATTACATCGAAGAACTCCAGAATGTGGTGTGAGGCAATGGCCTAAGGTAGATTCATGCTTTTGTATTGAAGTATTTACAACTCTCACTCCACCCAGCCAATGGACCAGCATCAGTTTTATTCCTCACCCAAGAGAGAGCCGATGACCCACTATCGAGGAATATCTCTTCTGTCAATAACAGCCAAGGTTTACAACAAGATCCTTCTAGACAGAATCAGAGATCATTGTGGACCCCATCTTAAGAAGCAACCAGGGCTGGATTTCGTTCTAGTAGAAGTTGTGGCACAGAGATCCCCAATTTTTATCCTTCAAAGAAGAATCATGGAAGGATTCCAAGACTACCAGCTTCCTCTTACAGTCAACCTTTATAGACTTTAAGAAGAAGGCTTTGATCCATCAATAGAAAGGTTATGTTTGCTGTGAATGCGGGATTATGGAATACCGGAAGCGCAGTAGTGAATGCACTAATTGCAATATCCAACTCCAAAGGTGCAGTTCAGTATTTGCAGTAATGGCAACGGTGGTGACTTTCGAACTCACCACCGGAGTTCAGTTTCAGGGTGATGTTTTATCTCCATTCCTTTTCATCATATATGTAGATTTTCTATGAATAAGGCCACATCAGATTGTGACTTGGAATTGTATCACACCCTCGCCGCTCCAGGACGATACCCAGCCAAAGTATTGAATGACTTGGATGTTGCTGTGGTATTGCCCTGGGGAATCACTCTTCCGAGGGCAAAGACCACAGTCTGACCAATACTGAGCGGCAGCAGGGAAAATCTTGGCCTCATATTAAGCATATCCAAGACCGAGTACATGACTGCAAATTGTCATCCTCATCCAACACTTCAAGTCTATGGTGAATCCATTAACCATGTGGGACATTATTTTCAATTATCTTGGCTCCAAATGGCATCTGCTGCAAGCAACCTAAAAAGACGCAAAGCAAATTAGCATGGAGTGCATTCTGGAAGCTATAGGAACGTCTGTGGAAAAAGCCCCCAAGTATTCCATCTCTGCAAAAGTCAAGTGATTCAACACTACCTGTGTGACCATTCCTACTATATGGCTGTGAATCCTGTGGGGCTATCACAAGAACCTGGAAAGCAAAATCAACGCATTTGATACCTCTGCTATGGATGATGAGGACAAAAACGGAAGGACCGTGTTCTCAAACCAATATTATATCAATGACTAACACTGAACCTCTTATCAACCTTGTAAAGACATCGCCAGCTGAGTTTCCTTGGAC
The DNA here is from genome assembly GCA_023653785.1 of Ophioderma brevispina. Classification (NCBI taxonomy): domain Eukaryota; kingdom Metazoa; phylum Echinodermata; class Ophiuroidea; order Amphilepidida; family Ophiodermatidae; genus Ophioderma; species Ophioderma brevispina. The sequence goes on along the minus strand of JAMKCH010076660.1, from coordinate 6,106 downwards.
ACATCCTTCGTCTGGCAGAGGAAGAGTCTGCTATAAGATACGCTCTCTACATACCACCTAATGGCAAAAGCAGACCTGGACGTCCACACACCTCTATTAGCCAATCAACGTGTGCTAAGGTACGATAAAGGCATGATACAAGTTGAGCAGATAAGCCGCACTTGGCAAAAATAGATGTGCATGGAGAATTTTGTAATCGCCTGCTCCGCAGCCGAAGGATGGGATGATGATGATGAATTGATTAGATGATGAGTTACCTTGGACCGCACTCTCTATTATAGACCCCACATCAGGAAGACGAAAGAGGTAAAATATGTTCACGCCAATAACATTCTTCACCAAACATCACTGGCACAAGATGGGTGTTCGCCCACATACGCTAAGATCGAGGCACTTGGGGCGAATGCCCAGTGTCCTCAACAGATCCGGGCCGATCTAAGTTCCATTGCAGAAAGTGGGGCTACCTGAAAAACAGATCAGGACACTACCTGCGATTGTGGAACAGCAACATAAGACAATGGAACATCTCTTGGTCTGCCCAATGCTGGAGTAACAATCCACAGACAACGAACCTTGGCAGGAATTCAGAAAAGCAGCCAGATCATTGTACACAACTCAGGCTGCGGAATCATCTGTGACTCATAATTGAGAGTCACTGTGTTTGGATACCATAAGAGAGTCCAATAATTGAGCCTCTGAAAAATAGTGCGTTGTGTGGTTAAATGATTATATGATGTCCAATTGATGGCTATTGATTGTTCTTCCGAGTGCCGAGTGACATTGTTGTTCCATACCAAAACCAACCGCCCAACCAGACAAGCTTTTGTCAACCAGGCAAATTACTAGTCATCTGGATTCAAAAAATACTGAGATTGGATCCCTATCCAGGAAATAATTAAAGGCAAATCAAAAGCTTTACATGCTTAGGCTCCTGAAGAAAGAAATTGGGTTCTATGATAAGGAAACTGGGTAACAAGTATGGGGATACGTTCGTCACCTCATGGGATACAGGCGAGTTGTATGACATTCCGGATATGGAGTCTGCAAACATCCAAGTTTAAGAACACCCCAAGGCGTTTGCATTTCAGAATTTATTTAGGTCAGAGATATTTATCTATCGGAGGTGTTCAGGTTTTTGTAGCCTAGAAGAAGCTCTAGAGGATAGGAAGGGATGATCACTCTGTTCCTGAGGTTTGAAATGGCTTCCCATCAGGTTTGGAAGCTAATGCAGTAAGTAGTAATATTACACAGTGCGAACAAAATCGGCGGTTCAGAATTTCCAAGTACAAAATAGCTTTCATTTAACCTAACTACATAAGGTTGGCTTAATAAGTAGGGGTTTATTCTGAGTACTTAAGAATGTTTTGCTCCATCATAGTATTTTTTTTTTTTTTTGCTTGAAGAGTGCCCATAATCTTGTGTATGTGTTTTTATGTTTAATTTTAATGTTTTAAATGCATATATTTAAAAAAACAAAAAAACTAAAATTTATTTAATATTTTCAAATATGTGCCATTATGTAGAAATGTTTAATAATTTAAAGTTTATTGCAAAAAACAATAAACTGATTTAAAACCAGGAAATGAGTTCTGATACCTTTTCGGTTCTACCGATTTGTATGGGAACCTAATCGTGGTTCACCCTTGACCATCCACAACCAATCAGGGTGTAGTATTTTCGGGGAAGCTGCCTGCTCTCCTGGAAACGGTCACTTCGCTATTTGCACCGGGGAGTTTAGTCGCACTTCTGGGCTCTTGTGGACATTTATCAAATTTTCCCTCCCTCCACTCCCTGATATGTGGTAGACCAGTAGAAAGTATTTTAATTTCCACAATTCGGTTTTATTGGGGTGATTGGTGATTCTTTGCTCATGCAATTGTGAAATATTAGACTTTGTATTCGGTAAGTAGATTTTGGGAGGGTGTTTTATTTAGAGTATGTTGAATCGTTGTTTCTGTGCGGGAAATTTAAGACATTGGGTCATTATGATCTGACCTTCTAGTAATTGAAATTTGTAGCAATATATAAATAAATAAATTGGATGGAAACTTAATTAGGCTAATGGTTAGGTCAGTTTCTTTAGCAAATGACGCATTTGCTTAAACTAGGTGTAAATCTGTATGGATTCCAATAAGGATCTAATTGGGACTTCAAGTGTGAATTAGGCTATATTATGGGTGATCGGTACCTGCTTTGGCAAATTGCTGGGAGTGGGAACACAGCGGCTTAGTATATAATGGTCGCAGTGTGCATTAGGATTATACAGGACTTCGAAGGTTATAGTTAGGCCTGTTTCATCCGCGGTACTTTTTGACAAATTGCTGAGGAGTGGGACCCTCAGTGGTTTCGTACATTACTGGTCGCTGAGTGCTTTTGGAAATGGAAAGAACACTGCGAATTTGGCTACATAAATATTGGAATACTTTGATTGGAATTGGAATTAAATAGGAGACTAACTCATGGCAAATATGGCGCCACATTTTTATCGCATGCTTTCTATGTGTATTCATTTCTCGGGTGGTAATTTAGTTTTAGCTGTACTGATAATATTGATTTTGTGTTTTGACAGGGGGTTTGTGCAAATAATGTGTAAATTTGGCATTTGGGCCACAAGTCATTGTTTTAATAAAAGGAAATGAACTGTTGTAGCTATGTAATGAAAACAACAAAATAGGTCAGAAATGGTATGGTTAAGCCACCCAAGCCATCTTATCTTGGCCAACTCATAAAATACTGAATAATGAGAAAGAAGGACCATCGTAAACAATATTGGATACGAAGTAGTTATAGGTAAAAGCATTTTCGAGCTGGGCTCTGAAGATGCCATTCACAACTGCTTTTTACACGGGAAAAGGGCTGATCCCTACTTTCATTCAGTACAAAAGGCATACAAATCGTTAATTTGTTTAAGCTTAGCCATTACAGTGACAAAAACAAACAAACAAACAAAAAAAATGATTTTGATGACGATAGGGGCACGCGATTGTTATATTGTTGAAAAGCCGCAATATTCATCTTTTCCCAGTTGTTTCACTCAATTGCTAGTGGTGTGTGTGTTATAACAGCAAAATAGTATTATAGTGAAACCGAACCTTGAAGTTTGTTAAATGCCGTCTGTGCTATTTCAATGACGTCAAATTATCGGACTCCGATAATTTTTTTTTGCCAGCACAACTTCTCCCTATTCAAAAAACTGTTTTTATCAACTTTGCCACTAGCAGGTTACTTTACTACAACACATGCCAAATAAATGCAAACCTCAAAGAAGATGACTGATAGTGCGTTTAATTCGATTCAAAGATGGTCGAGAGCGTGTCAGAGAGAGAGAGAGGAGAGAAGAGAGAGAGGGAAAGAGAGCGGCGCGCGCGAGAGAGAGAGGGTGCTACTCTTTTAATATAAAAGTGTGAAAATCACTCTTTCATGGGTGACTTTGGGACCAGTCTTTGTTGGAGTTAAATATTCCCTCTTTGGAGAGTGAATTGCTGTCAATTCTTCACTTTTATGAGAGTGAAATCAATAAAGAGTAATCATAAACAAAATCACTCTTTAAAGAGTAAAATTTAACTCCAACAAAGGCTGGTCCCTGATTTTTTCACTTCTTTTACATAGAGAGTATTGACAGACACAGACAGTGATAGAACGGGCAGATGAATAAGAGGAATAGCTGTATGTAGTCTAGAGAAATAGCAGCTTAGCAATAGAAAAGATGCAAAATCCAGGGGCCACAGCAGACAGACAGAGATTGGGGGGTGATATAGACATTTTTTGAAGAGCGCCCCCCCATTTTCAAAATTGATTATTTTTACACAGCTATGTTGGTATGGGTATAGAAAACTACACCGAACGAGAATGCTCCAAAATGCGTATTTATCATAAAATGAGCAAGTTTTCCTATTAGAATTGGGATCCTAGAATATTGTACTTAAGCAAGAGCTAGAAATGCTAAGTTATGTCCGTCCATGATAAAATAGTGCCACCTACAAGAAAAGGACCTCTAAATTGACTTCTCTGAACCAATAAAACAACTGATAGATGAGCGTAGATACCGTACATGGCGCGATTTCACGGCTATTTTCATATTGGAAGGCCGTTCCCGCAGGCCGTTGAATATTATCGGGGATCACGATATTAATATTAATTATTTCTAGTTACAAAATTCCTTCGTTTGCGACACATAGACCTGTAGAGCTAACAATTCAAGGTATGTTTACTGGCAGGTACCAATGCAACGTGTTGACAAAATTCTCAATTTTTTTTTGAAAAAATTGGGGGCGCTCGCCAAAAATGTTAATATTGCTTCCTTTAAAGACTAAGATGAGAAAGGTTTAGGAAATAGTGACAGAAGAGCGTAAGAGAGGGATATTTAGGGATTCTATCAAATATCAGGGACTTTTTTATATCGATTACGTGAATCATATGAATTTTTTCACAGAATGTGTAAAGTGTCTCAGCGAGACTATAGCCGTTAATAATGGAGGATCAGGTAGTATGGATCCATTCTTTGAAGTGTCAAAGCAGTTTGTTTTTATTTTTTGATGTTGTAGCAAAGGGATTGACATTGTGCTGATACGTAAGAATTTGGAGTCTTTGCAGTTATGGAGCAATCACAATGTCGAGTTTCTAATGACTGGGTACAGGTGACTTTGGACGACACTGAAACCGCTCTCAGAAACATTGTGGTAGGTGGTTTGATAAGTAAACTCGATTACTATTATTATATTATGATATTTTGTATGTGGTAGTACTGTTAACTGAGTTCTCACTCAAAATATATCTTTTGAATAACACTGACAAGCGCAGGCTATACTGGTTGCGTGACTAGCATATGTGATTGACTCGTTGAGTTTGCAGGTTCACAGTAAGTTAGTTCATTGATAGTTAATTTGTGTATGTTTGCACTACAAATCGGGACTCACTAAAATTCAATGCAGTGTGCATCCACGCTTAAATTATTTGGCACACCCAGTAAATTAAGGCGCCAATGGCCCAAAATGACCCAACTAAATCATTGGCCCCACCAGTTTATGATCGGATTCCAACAGAAAATTGCAGTGGGTCATCTCAGACCGTGTGGCCAAAAAAAAACCCGCAACCATTTGTGGCAGGCGCCCATAGTTGTGACAAAAGCATGTGACTAACTTATTCTATGTTGTAGGGAGATGGGACTGTTAGCTAATATTCCTGACAAGTTCATAAAGGTAGGAGCAATAGTTAGAAGATATGACACCAACAATCAAGTAACAGCAGAACCCATTTTACAAAAATGAGGAGCTGGTTAACCACAAGAATGGCATGAAGGAAAGAATGGCAAATACAATAAATATTGATTGAAACAAAATTACGTGCCCAATTGCTTGCAGAACAAATTATACTCGGTCAAATGACGATTGACATAATTATTATTAAATGGCTATTATTAAACATTAATTGAGGGGTGGTGATAAAATATGTTTCAAGAGAGGAAAACTATGAAAAGTCATAGGAACGAAACTCTCAGTAATCACTTAAAATGCTTAATGCGTTGGGCTGCACCCTTTGGCGGCTTTTGTTTATTATTAAGTACTGAACGTAGTAACGGGTACATTTCAACTTTAGAAGTAAAACTATGTTTTCAACATAAAACTAATAAGAATATCGGTTATTCTATTCTGTCATTAAATTTGGGGAAGATAACTCTTTGTGTTATCGTAAACAACATGTGATGAATGAGTAGTCTAGTGCATTCAGTCTGATGGAAAAGAGAAGAGTTTGGTGATCATACATTCTAAGTCTATTTGGACAATTACCTCCTAATTCGATCTTTTAAGTGAGTTAAAAATGAATTGTTTATTAACGGTTATTACCAATGGAAACATTCATATGTTAATTTTGTTGCAGCCCCGGTCTTTTAAAAAGGGGAAAATGGTGGTGGGACTTTCGGACTTGAAGATTCATATTGGTGGTTCTTGGGCGCAAAAACTACAGTGCCGTATTATTTTGTAGTTAATAGCGAGCGCCTCAATTTGGTTTAAATGGGTACGGCAGGTTACTTGATTTATGGGGTCAGATCTAAACAATATTGACATCTCATTTATGAAATTTTGCAGGGATATTAGCGAACAGTCCC